>JAHNEJ010000994.1:0-261268 GCA_022559845.1 Amorphophallus konjac | reverse complement strand
GAAATTAATATGTGAACCACTGAATAGCGGAGGATGAGCCATTAACACAAATCAAAACTAATTCAAAGTAGTGAATTCAACCCAATAAACCAAATCTAACATAAATGCACCGAAAAACAGCAGAATCGGATCTGCAGGTCGCTGAACCTTCTATGCAGACACCGCTCTGATACCAAGTGTTGTGTTCGGTGCAGTATTCAGAGGGGGGGTGAATGAATATGACTTTTAAAAACCTTTCGCCCAATTAAAATATCGCTCACTAAAAATGCTAGTTCGCAAACTAAACAAACTTGAAGGCTAATTGGCAGTTGTGGAACTAACCAAACACACAGTGAGATCACTAGAGTGCTAACAAGACAGATTTAGTAAATCTGAAAACTAATTAACTCTTCTGCTCAACCAGAAGCCAAACACATGGAGCGCCCCTATGCAATCACCTAGCGGAAGTACAAATAGACAAGTCAAACCATAGTGCACAAGGGGTTTTTAGGTGGTTCGGTCCAGCAGACCTACATCCACCCCACACTCAACTCGAGTGTGGCTTCCACTAGCTCACGCTAGAAACCGCAGACTCAGTCTGCAACAGGTGCTGCCACACAGCTTGACCAGGGGAACAACCTCCCCTCTTCCTCCCAACCGGAGGGACACCCCAAGTGACTCCCAGCCACTTGGAAACTAGAGACCAAAGTCTCTCTTCCTCCAGTCCAGGAGGGAACCCGCCAGTGACTCCCCGTCACCAGCAACCAGAGGTCGAAGACCTCTCTTCCTCCAACCAGAGGGACCCCTGGACTTGCAACCCACAAGCCCAGAATCGGAGATCAGATCTCCCTTCCTCCAAACCGGAGGGAACACACAAGTGACTTCCAGCCACTTGAAAACTAGAGGTCGCAGACCTCTCTTTCTCCAGACCAGGAGGGACCCGACCTCAGTCTAGAGGATCGGAAGTACAAAGCTAACCAAATGAAAATGGAAAAATAAGAAAGGAAAAATACACAGCGATCAGAAAGTTGTAAAGAAAGATAACACAGATGTGGCTCGCATGGAGCTGACTGGCCTGGATTTGATCCACGGTCCAGTAGACAGATCTTCAGGTAAGCTTCTCTTCCTCTTCTCTTCTCTCTCACTTTCTTTTTCTCTTAACCCTCACGAGCTCTCTAACTCTCTCTTTCTCTTCTTTTCCTTCTGCTCTTCTTCTCTTTCTTTTCTTCTTCTTTCGCAGGCTCTCTCTGTCTCTTCTCTTCTCTTCTTCTTCTGCTTTCTACTGCAGCTCTTTTCTTCTTCTGCTCTTTCACTCTCTCGATCTCTTTTCCTCTATTCTCTTCGGCTCACACCCTTTCTTGCTCGATCAGCCTTTCTTCTTTTTATAACAGCAGCCAGCAGGAGGGCAGCACTGGGAGCGTGTGGCTTCCACATTTCCCGCCCATAACTTTTGGCCACGTGTCAGTCTCTCAGCCAGTTTCAGCACACGTGTCACAATCCTGTCTGTCCTTCCAGCCTCGGATCACGTGCCGCCCAGTCACTGGGGAATATTCTTCCTCGGACCACCTTCTTCTTTTTGTTTTTCTTCTTCTCCTGCAAAGAGATTAAAACCATTAATACTCAGGGTTCTTCTATATATATATATACCTGAAATAAGTCGGTTAACACTCAAGCTAAAGCTGCACGAGGTGTGTAGGAACAACAAAAAGTGCACTATACTGAGAACGACACGAGGTACATAAGATGACTACAACACGAGATAAAGAGAGAACGACACGAGGTACCACAGTAACAAAGCTAACAATACAAGGAGAACGACACGAAGTTAGATGAGAACAGCACGAGGTGAGAAGGAAATAACACGGAGTAAAACGGTAGTAAAACACGCGATCAAAGGAAACCTGGACGAAGATAGAAAGAAGCAACACGAAGACATAAAAATAACACTAAGACACAAACACAGAAATAACATGAAGACTCAAACACAAAAATAACACGAAGACACAAACACAGAAGCAACACGAAGAACGACCCGAAAACGAGGACGACACGGGCTGAAAACAACTCGAAGACGAAAACAGAAACCGACACGAAGTGTGGTCACAAAGTAAGAAAGACACGGGGTCTTGGAAAAAACAACACGAATACATAAGACTCGAAGACATAGGGGTGACACAGATGGAGCGACACGAGGTGCTGCAGTGTTCAGCACGCGATGGAACAAATAACGACACGAAGACAACCCCTGAAAATAATTGAAGTGACTCGAAAGTTTATTTTTCACAGAGAAATATTTTTTGTTCTCCACTAAGGCTCGTAGTGTTGTCATCATCAAAACATGTAAAGACTCAACAAGAGTTCTCACTTCTGTTAACTTCACCCTTGGCAACTGGCCAATGCGTCAACGCATTCAGTGTCAGCTTCGACGCAGTGAATAAGACAGAAAGTGAAAGACGCACAATTGCGTCTACGCAGTCAGCCAAGTGCGTCAACACACTAATTGCATAAAACCCATATTAATGAAAGATAGACATGCAGACATGCAGACATGGTGAGTGTACAATCTATGCCATGCGCACAGTTAAGCTGTTTTGTGTACCAAGTTCTGAATGAAGTAAACACATATGACATCAATTTGTCATCATCAACACATGTAAACTATATCATCATCAAAACATAAGAAAACACATATGACATCAAACATATGAGAGTCATAGTGTTTGTCATCATCAAAACACAATATCCAACAATCTAGCCATATTCATGAATAGCTATTCAAGCAAACAATCAGATATTCAAGCAGTCAAACAGTCAGCACACCTTAGTGTGACTCATGGTGTGTCAGCCATCATCAAAACCACACAGGGGCACAACAGTATAGGTGACTTTGTGATGGTGAGAATTGAGAGACTTTTCCCTGGGAATGTCTCCAAACCGAGGTCGCATGGATCAGGTCCCTTCCAGGTTCTGAGGCAGATCGGCACAAATGCTTACGTGTTGGACCTCCCCGAGGAGTACGGAGTAAGTCCCACATTCAACGTGGCTGACTTGGTGCCATATAGGGGTCCCACGGTGACACCTAGTGAGGAAATTAAGCTTGCTCCACCTCTTGAGAGAGCCACCACCCATGAGAGAGTTCCACCTGCCCAGAGGGGGCCAACGTGAGCAATTGGAGCGGATATTGTATGAACAGGTCAATGTCATCTGGAGCAAAGGGTATGGGCACTACCTCGCTTGGTGAAAGGACCAGCTACCTTTGGTGGACTTGAGGGCAACACTGCCGTGGCTTCCTCCGCATACGATGGATCTTTACTCGAGGGTCCTGATGCTCGCCATTATGTTCATCTTGATTTTCTGAGTCTAGCTATGTAATTTTCATATCTTTCTTGAGTCATTTTGATGTAATTTCCCCTTTTTTGAGTGAGGTCCCTAGGTTATTATGTTATGTGTCTAATTTCATGTTCATCATGTTGGGATTGAGTGGCTTCTGGGCCCATTTAGATGGGCCTGGCCCAGGGGCACCCTTTCCCTTCCCCAGCTCCTTCGGTTATCTGTTATTAGTACTTTTCTCAGGGACTTTTTGTAAAAGTTGGGATTCCTATAAATAGGACCCCAATCCCCACTTGGAGAAGCTAACGAAGTATTGAAGAAAGCTTAGCCACTTGAATTGTCTTCCTCTCTCTCTCTAGCTCTCTCTCTATCTCTCTCTCTCTCACTCACTAAAAGGGGCGAACCCCTCTCTCTCTCCCCTCCCTTCTCTCTCCAAAATTTGCACCACCCTCTCTCTCCTCTCCTTGCCACCTCATCTGCCACATCAGCCTCCCACCCCTTCACCTTCCCAAGGCACTTAACTCCACTTCAATTTCCCCCACTTCCCAAGCAACCCTTCCCCTTCCCCATACAACCCTTAATTTTCCCAAGAGAGAATCCCCTCTCCCAAGTAACCTTTCCCCTCCCCAAGGCAACCCCTCCACCTCCCTAGGCCACCATTAACCCCACCATTAACCCATCACACCAATTCCAAAGGAAGTCCTCCCTATTCCCCAAGCTACTTGCGCCCCCATCTCCCCACCACCTCCCCCTTGGCCATTTGCGCACCCAACCCCTCCCCCTTCTAGCTCCGCCCCTAGCCTCCACCTCACCACCCCTTCCCACCTCCCAAAACCCTCCCCTCCACCAAAGCATCCACATCCCTTACCCCTCCACCAAAGAAATCACCCCCTCCACCTTTTCACTCTCCTCATTTGCATACAGCTGAAGACCAGCAGGCCGACAGTCTGTAGAAGCACCTCCCCAGTCTCCATCCTGGATCTCCTGGGGGAGTGGCCTACAACAACCGAAAGCTCTCCCAGTCGTCTTCGCAGGCGAGGTGGTTTCGTCTCAATCCGAGGTCAGAGCTGCCCGAGAGAGCCGTTCTTCGCCAACTGTGCAGATCCATTCCGGTCTGCAACCAGAAGTGACTTGCAGGAGCTCCCACGGCCACACCCTTCAACTTCTGGAGGCGCCACTTGGCTGAGAGCTGCTACCTCGAGTCTTCCACCACCAACAATAAGCAGCGTCCCATTCGGAATCAGGAAGTGCCTTTTCCAATTTTTCTCCCCCGGGTGCACAGATAGTCCGTTTGGGTCCTACCCCGACACTGCCTCACTCAACGGACTCCTCCTCACCACCCCGACATCCTCTGGTGCTGTTCTTGGTTTCTGCTCGAAGAAGACTCATCCACGGACGTCCTCGACTTGGTCTCGCCTCATTCAGACTTCGGGAGTGACCGTGGTACCTTCTACAAGCCGCTACAACCCTCTGGACCTGCCTGAACCAGAACGCCGGGTACCTGCTCCAGAGTCCACTCAGACCAGAGGCAATGCAGGAACTGCCCACCAAAATTCACAAGCGTACCTGGTTCTGTCAGCGTCGTTTCAGCGCCAGTCTCATCGAGTTCTGAGTCCGGGATAGCTCACAGCAGCGACTACACCGACCCCCTATCTTGCTGTCCCAGAACCGGGCAGAACCGGCAAGGTGCCCCGACGTCGCGATTCGAGCAAACCTCCCCTCCCCGCCTGGCTAGCTTAACGCCCCTCCCTGTGCGGAGGTAGTGTTTGATTTGTAATACAGAAATCCCCATCCCAAGTCCACCCTTCTGTGTGAGGCGTAGTGATTGTAACTTTTAAACAGGGTTCAAGCTTCATCGCCGCAGTGTGCGGGGAACCCACACTTCCCCGCTCGCCCTCGTCTCCGAACGGGGTTGGTTTCCTCAAACCAACCAGGGTAAGCTCTGAACTTTGATCCTCTTTTATTACTTTTTCATCTAATATCCGTGGAATTTCTCCATTGAGCAAGAGAGAGAGCGCCCGCCCCGTGTGTTCCCCTTACGAGCTGTCACCGTGGGCTGTGAGAGAGAGGGACCTAGTGCCCCAATTGGCACCCGGCCAGCCCCTTAAGAGTGGGCTTCATACCCTTGGGAGGGAAACCCTAGCCCTGCTGACACTCTACCAGCTAGGGTCTTGATCCATCATCTCCACTCGGCATCACCGAGTCACCCGGGTTCATGTGTGTGCGACGGCGGTTTGGTCCCGATCGTGAAACTTCGCTATTTTGTGATTGTGCTTGCAGAATAGGTCCAAGGATCTTTGTCCCTTTGCTGCAAACCCCCTTAGTGTGTCACATCATCAAGATGTCATCAATAAACACAATGACCCACTAGTCAAGATAGGGTCGGAACACATTGTTCATCAGCTGCATGAAAGCTGTAGGTGCATTCGTTAGTCCAAAAGGCATAACTACAAATTCAAAATGCCCATACCTGCTATGGAAGGATGTCTTATAGATATCTTCATCCTTGATTCGTAATTGATGGTATCCTGATCGAAGATCAATCTTAGAAAAATACTGAGCTCCTGCTATCTGGTCAAATAATTCATCAATTCTCGACAATGGGTATTTATTCTTGATAGTCAGCTGGTTCAATTACCGATAATCGATGCACAACCTCATCGAACCATCCTTCTTCTGGACGAATAATATTGGGGCTCCCCACGGGGATGTACTTGGACGAATAAACCCCTTCTCAAGTAATTCCATTAATTGTTGCTTCAATTCCCTCAGCTCCGCAAGGGACATACGATAAGGAGCTTTAGAAACAGGGGTCGCGCCAGGAACCAAATCAAAAGAAAAGATAACCAATCTTTCTGGCGGAAGTCCCGGCAATTCCTCAGGAAAGACATCTGGAAAGTCTCGGACAACAGGAATGTCCTTAACCTCGATCTTCATCTCAGTGGTCACATAAACAAAGGCTAGAAAAGCCTGACATCCATTCCTCATCAACTTATCAGCTCGAAGGGCCGAAATAAGTGGCACGGACTTATGGTGCCTAACCCTTATAAAAAAAAGTCCAGGGTGTCCAGAAAAAGACACAGAACTCGAACTGCAATGAACATTGGCCTCATACTTAGCCAACCAATTCGCTCCTAGAATTACATCATAAACTTTCATATCCATGCAAACTAAATCAGCTGGTAAGTTCTGTTCATTAATCATAAGCTTACTAGAAGGATAGAAATACTTAATTGCTGAACTGGAACCAATAGGGGTTGAAATCTCTAACGGGGAATTCATCAAGACCGGCTTCACAGTAAAAGACTTAGCCAATTTTTGAGAAACAAAAGAATGAGTGGCACCGGTATCAAAGAGAACGAATGTTGGCTTATCATGAATAATAAGAGTACCTTCAACGAGTCCACCCTCCTTGGTGGTTCCAGCATCATCTTCCTGTAGGGCTTGGAGCTTGCCCTGCTGCTTCTTGTTCCCTTGCGGCTTGGTCGGGGTAGCTTGATCAGACAAAAGGGGACATTCAGGAATAAGATGGACCCTACTACCACAACGCAAACAGGCACCCAGCTTGCACCAGCACTCTTCCATCTTGTGACCTGGACGGTTACAATACTTACACACGCCTTTAAACGGCATAATCGGGCCAGGCTTCTTGTCTTCATTCTTCGGCATTTTGTTCTTCCACGATCCAGACCCGCCATTGGGCCTCTTCTTGCCATTGCTGGGTTTGACACTCCCGAATCCAGTAGGCTTTTCCTTCTTAACATTCTTTGCACGGATTCTTTCTGTCATCTCTAAAGTGTACTCCAAGACTTGAGCTTTCCTTACCATCTCCGCATACGTTTGAATTTCCAATGGTGCCAATTGGTTAATATAATGTAACTTCAAACCGTTGAGAAAATGCTTGGCCTTCATCTTTTCTGTAGATATCAAGTGGGTGGCATAACGAGATAACCGAGAGAACTAAGCTTCATACTCGGCTACTGATAAATTTCGCTGCTTCAATGCAGCAAACTCAGCTGCTTTCTTTTCTTGCACTCTATTAGAAAAATACTTGCTATTAAAGAGTTCCTCGAACTCCTTCCAGAAAACTTGCCTATCTCCGAGGGTAGCCTTCACCGCATCCCACCATGTTCTCGCATCATGTTCCAGCTGGAAGGTCGTTAAAAGAACACGCTCCGGGTCACTGCACTGCATTACTTCGAAGATCCTCTCCATCTCCTTTAGCCAGTGCTCGGCTTCATCGGGGTCGGTTGAGCCTCCAAAACGCGGGGGATTCATCCCACGGAAGTTCCGGTGAAGATCGCCAGCTCCCTGGTTCGCCGCTCCTCCTTGGGCCACTTGCTGCAAGGCCCGAGTAAATCCTTGAACCGTTCGCTGCATGTCTTGCCATTGCGCACGTTCGGCTGCCATTACAACGTCCTACACATAGAATAAATTATTTTAGGATTATTTAGAAGGAATAGTTTTAGAATTAGACTATTAACTCAACCCAAGTCTCTACCCAATTTTCACTAGGTTGGATTCTTAGACTTATAACAAGGTTATAGGTTCTTCGACATCACTTAGGATCCTAGAACTTAGAAAACCTAGGAATATTAGAAACCTAGGCTCTGATACCACCAAACTATCACGCCCCCATGTGGAATATCGAGACTGGCAGTAGAAATAATTAATGAAAATATGTTGATTTACAGACATGCTATACTAAGCTAAAGATCAGCACAATACCATAAACAGAAATAACTCCATAACTAAATTACATTTAAAAGATCCATGTTCCAATCACACAACTCTCTTAAACAACTTCCAACATAACATCCACTTGACAATATTATAATTGCTAATCTCGAAATTACAACTCTATCAACCACACATAATATAAACATAACTAGACACAACAACTAAGACTGGCTTCACACGGCTTCTAATGGGATCGCTCCATGGCCATCACTCTTGCCCGTCCCCATCAGTCTGCGAATCCTCACCCGAGCTACCTGAAAGAGGGGAACAACTGGGTGAGCGAACGCTCAGTAGGTAATAACATGCAAGTTTAAATAATTAACCAATTAATTGTATTTTTAAGTGCAAAAATAAAGAACGAAATGAAATGACGATATGACAAAGTAATAGAATAAAGAGAAGGTGATACCATGATGTATCTAGAAATTGGCCAACAAGCAAGAACTAACCAAGTCAAGAAAATTTCAAGTAATAGATTATTGTAGTAGACATCACGCTAGTCATGCACTCGATGCAATGCCTCACTATGTCATTCAAACTCCCCGGGGCACAAGTACTTTTCGGACGCTCCTCCCAGGACCAGATCGGGCCCTTATGATGCGTTAACATTGGTTTAATGGATCCAAGATCCCAAGTTATGTCTAGACTTTAATCAAGTTAAATGGCCAATAATGTCAAGGTATAACTTACCTCGAAAAACTCAAGGATAAGTCGAAGAGATACTTTGACCAGAAAGTTCAAATTATCAAGAACCGACAGGTCCTTGGATTCAAACATGAACAACCACGAAAATCATTTTCCTGGAAGATAAACGGTCCATGTTGGGTCGCTTAGAGAAATGGACGGTCAGAATATGGACCGCGCTAAAGGGATTGGGCTGAAAGAACAGCCTAATAGAAGCCAAAGATAAACGGTCTACTATGGGCCGCTCAAATTATAGGACGGTCAAAAAGTGGGCTTTTAATAGGTATGAACGGTCCACTCTGGGCTGTTCACGATAGGCAAGCTCTGAAGCCCACGATGACAGTAAGCAGTTTGGATTGGGCCGCTCAGTAACTGAACGGTTCATTACGATCCGCGCTAAAGAATGAGCGGGCCGAGACTGTCCGTTCAATTACTGGGCCTGACTGGCAACTAGAAATCCACCCAAAATGGCTTCGGGCTGCCATAAGTGGGGCAGAACTGAACCAGAGTCCAGCCCACTATCCACTGGTCAACCTAGGGCTTATTGGGTCGATCAAACCATGATTTGGTCGAAGATGAAACAAGGTTAATCGACCAACAAGAAATGGCATTTAGCCAGGAATGCATGGTTCATAATGGGCCGCCTATTGAGTTAAACGGTCCAAATCAGACCGTTCAAGGCTCAGTCTGTCCAAATTGAGCCGTGACTCACAGCACAGCAATCCAAGCGGTTCGATCACGTGAACAGGATCAGGTCTTGGTGGTACAACCTGTCCGGTGTCCTAGTGGGAATCACAGGCTCGCGGGGGCTTACGGAGGTCCTAGTCCGACGGAAGGAGTATCCGGTGGAGAGTCCCAACCATTACAAGGAAATGAGGTTGTCAAATCATCAGAAACCAAGTATAGCGGTCAGTCACTCCTACCGGAGTAGAACGACTGTCAATCAATCTTAATAGCATGGTTTAAGAAATCATGTTAAACTTAATATATTGAAATAGGTTAAGGACATGATGAATCAAGTGAGGACAACTAGCAAGAATTCATAATTGTTTACTTCCATGAGTTCCAGTTATTATGTGGGTTGCTAACCTACCATTAGCCACTAACCTACTAAGATAAATCATGCTTAAGTAAAGAAATAAGCAGTTCTCTATAGTTGGGCGGTTCGTGCAGAGCCGCTCATATGCCTCGGCGGTCGCACGACAGGCCGTTCTCACTCTTTCAGGTCCGAAGGCCTGCTAGGGTTGAGCGGTCTGTGGGGTGCCGCTGGGAAAGATGAGCGGTCCGAGACTGGCCGCTTGAAGAAAAGGGTGGTTAGGGTTCTGCCGCGCAATCTACAAAAGTGATCAAAGATAAAACATATGAACGGTCAAGAACCGGCCGCCTATAGAGTATGGGCGGTCTATCGAGAGGCCGCGCAAGTCAGATCAATCTGCCGCCCCTTCGCCTTGCCCGTCTCCGGCGGGGTTGGCTAGGGTTAGCAATAATTACTAAATACAGACAATATAAAGCATCAAAATTAGGGCTTTTATAGTCAATAGAACGAGCATGAAAAGTTATACAAGATAGCATGATCAATTGGACGTTTAGTGCCTGAAATCCCTACTTAAATTGAGATGGAACATAGTTAACCCTAGTTCTAGCATGCTTCTACTAAAACCCGAAATCCCAGTAGGATACTAAATAAAATTTAGGGCTTTCTAGATCAATGGAAAGAGGACAAGATGATGCTTTTATCCATATATAATAGTTAAGGTTTGGCTTGCTATCACCTACCTTAATCGAAGGATGAAGGAAGAAGAGGGAAGCCGATCGCGCTAGGTACGCACCGCCGGTAATCGCCGGAATACTCTCCCGTTCGAGGTCCTTGCCGGCCGCCACAGCATCTAAACGATTCTAGGGTGGCTAAGGGTCATTTTTATAGGTTCAATTGCCTTCTAGAGGGTTCCGTCGCGGAGATAAGAGTCCACAAACTCGGTTGCGCGTGAATTGCGCGGATTAGGGCTCTGCCGCCGATCTCATCCGAAATACGTTCTCTAGGGTTAGAGTTTCGAAGATTAACCAGAGGGGAAATGATGAGTAGATCCTAGCCGTTCTTTTGAATCTGGTATTAGCTTAAATGATTGGGTATTGGGCTTGAATTTCGTGTTTTAAAGTTCGATTAGGCAAAGTATGATTTTTCGGCCTTAATCTGCTAATTCGGCTTGTTTACGAATTTTATTTGGGCTGGTCATAGAAGACAATTTTACTGAAAGTTTCATCCTCTACAAGATTCTAATTTTTCCAGATTTTTATAAAATAGTCAAATTTTTTACTTATCCTATTTCTTAAGGAATTTCTTATTAATTTTCTCAAGATTTTATTCCTTAATAAATCAGGGTGCTACAAAAAATCTGTGCACTGCGACGGCCCAACAGTCTCGATGAGAGCTCCTGTAAAATCCCGTTCGCGCATTCCACCACTTGATATATTCAGGGGTGACGCCGGGGAAACGAGCAGGGGCTGGCACCCTGAATGAAACATTCTCTCGGCGGTGGAAATAATCCCACCATATCCGGGCATCGTCATTGGATACCTGCTCGGCCCTATGCCTGTTCGGCAATGCAAACTGCAAAGAGGAATGAGGGATGTGCTAATCATAGCCAAAATTCTGACTAAATCGGAATGGATAGTATGGCTCCAGCCACAAAATGCCACTCTTCCAAAAAACAAGGACACTTGGTCTGATAGCCAGCGCCCAATCAACTAGTTCCTGCTCCAGAATGGGCCTCGTGCACTTGGCACCAGAGATTGGATGAATGTATTCTTCTATCTCGAAGAGACGACACTGTCGCATCTTGTTCACCAACGGGCTTGAATGAGTGGCCAAGCTTCAAAAATGAAGGACTCCGGGCGAATCCATGGGAATCCGGGTCAGCTTGCCCCGAATGGTGAAGAGCTATTTCGCTACTGATGCTGGTTTAGCACTCGCAAATTCTATCATCCTCGGAACAAGATGAGCTGATTGCAGCGCCCGAGGAGCAGCCTCCGGAAACAGGGTGCAGACCCAAGCATAGAAAAAATGTAACAGACCCACCCTCCGTAAATTCTTGGGGAGACGCAACTTGTTCAAGTCTCCCAGCATTTTGAAGATAAGGCATAAAGCCACCGAGCAAAGGGACAGCTTCGTGCCCCAAGCCATCAAACAGGCGGGATAGATGGCCTCCGCTCTGATTACGCTCTCGTCGCCCTACGGGAGAGCAAAAGAACAAATCCAATAGGTCAGATATGCAGCACAGTGCGTGACTGCATCAACGCCAGTAGGGTTTGGGTCTCCTTGTCGCCCTCCCTTCGAAGTGGACGAGACGGCGGTCGTTCGTCGGACCCTTTTCTTCCACCTCAAGGCAGTCAGCGCTACTGTGGGGTAGTCCTCGTACTTCTACTTCCCACTGAAGAAATGCTGGAGCCAAGTGCCCATCCGCATGCACCGCTTCTCTCCAGGCTTTCGGGCCTCCCTCGTATAGTACGATGAGCGACGAAGTGTATGATACACCTTCATCAGGTAGCGATAAGCATAACCTGCCAAGTACCGACCTTCGCCATCGGTATAATCTTTCAGCCAGTCTGGCCAGCAAACTTCCTCGTACAGTTCTCCGTCGATTGGAAGGCCGCTGAGCTGCGAAAGGCTCCAGAGATCCAAAGAAGTCTCTCCCTCCGAAGTATAGAAAGTATTGTACTCGGTGCAGAATACTTCAATCATGCCGCAGCATAGGCCTCTGGATATGGGGCGGCAGTACCTCGAGGCGTATACACTTTGATATATGCCAGCCTTGGCCAAGATGGGAGCATAGTGTTGCAGCACATAGTCTATAAACTCCACTGCTCCAGGTCTGAAAGCATGGGAGTCGGTGGCCCTCAGCTCGGCAAACCACCCCATAGAAATCTGATGTTTAAAACAGACCGCCAGGCAGTCCAGTAGGAAGGATTCTTCCCTATATCCCCAATTCAACGGGGCAAGAAACAAACCAAAGATCGGCTTCTCCCCGTCAACACGACCTGCAGTATCATTCCACCGAGCAGGCATGAATTCAGGGGCCCTGGTCAACAGCCCATCTTATGGAGCCAGATCCTGCAGTCCAAGCATAGCGCTCCATTTTTGGACTTCCCCGGGGAGGTAGATAGGCCTTCCCCGCACCACACAGTCCATCAAGCTGTCCCTCTAGACTAGCAATGCTTGCTCGGCTTTGTGGACGAGGAACAAATCTCTCTTCCCTTGAAGATTGAAGCACCTGAGGAAGGACATCAAATGCTTATCTTTGGGGTGATCCCTCCTGATAGCATCTTCTCGGTCATACTGAAAAGAATCACCCCCGATGATGAGGAGGCGGCTAGTGTCTACCCTGTCGGTCTCCGAGTACGAGGATTCTGCGACCACGGCGAGCTGATCGTGCCCCCGATCCAAGGAGTGAACATTCTCCCATGTCACCACGGCACGGGAAGCAGAAGAAGAAGAGCCAGATGCCATTTTATCTACAAAAAGCACATCAAAAATAAACAAAGTCAAAAAGCAGTTAATCAAGACAAAATTTCTGACAAAATTTCGACAGAGTCTCCCCAGCTCGGGAGATTGCTAGAAAAAAAAAGTGGGAACACGTCCACCAAGGGAATGATCCCTAAAAGCAGCCATCGGCATTACACCGAGCCCAAACGGAACACCCGGGGGAGTAGCTCCGAGGGCAAGCCCTACTAGGAGCCTCCCGGGGTCCGAAAGTTGTTATTCAAATCCCGAAACAGCAATAGTCTCTCACCCGCTCAAGAGACGCCCTCTCAGACTCTCTCGGCGCCGTGGAGAGGACGGGAATGAAGAGAGAGAAAGAACATTTGCGAATGAAGAAGTTTGAAGAAAAAATGAATAAGGGAAGACATATATAGGGGGAGCCTCCCCCTTCTAATCCGGCACACTAATTAGCATGTCGAATTAACCTCCTGATGCGGGACGAGACACGGACACGGCAAGCTCGCGATCGTCCCTTGATGAGGGAAGCGTCGAATGTGCGCGGTTGAGAAACCGGCTGTGAGCTAGGGTGGTCGGCTCTCACTTGTGCCCGGATCGGGTCACGGGACGGTCTCGCACTCTCTCACAGCAGCAGTGATATGAAAATAAAGCGAGCTAGATATCCCTACACATGCTCTCTAGCAGAGGCATAAACAAGCATATATAGAAATAAGCGAAATGCCAAGCAAGGAGCGAATACGATATCTCCACGCGCTCGGCGTGGGGACGACGGACCCGGCCGATCTCGTACTCCCGGGACAGTTATTATATAAAGATTACAGCAATGATGTAAAGCCCACTCCACGCAGGGAGGTAAAGGGCGACACAATGGAGCCCGGGAGGGCCGATTTCGGGTTGACGGGCGGCTTTCCGCGTAGCTTCGGCAGCACCCGAACTAATGACGGTGGGGCCCACGTGCTGTCCGGAGGGGCCGTGTGGGACCCGGTGTCACCGCTGTGGTGGGGGACACTGATGGAAGCGATCCCCGGGCTGGCGGCACGCTGGAACGACGATCGGAGGCCGGGCGGCTCCGGCCGGCGCCCGTCGGGAAAACTTCCCACGGATCTGCAGTTTCTGGTTTTCAGCGCGCTGTCCGGCGAGAACGGACGCTGCGGTCAGATCCGATGTCGGATTGACACGAAATTAGCGCCGTTGGAAAGCTGACTCGAAGTACTTCAATGTAGGCCTAGAGATCTGGCCTGGATCTTCGCTGATCTGGACTTATGGAATTTACAACCTCCTGTTGTACAGTAACTGAACACTCAGATCTGCAGAGCTGATCTCTGATAACTGCCGTTGACCGCTAGGAAGACCTTGGATTCAGACTTCGACTTCTTCATGAAAGTTGTAGGATTTTGAGTTGGGAAGATGGCAAAATTGGTTTGACACGTTTGGATGTGTCTATGAATTTCTATGATTTGTTTACTGGAAGAAGGTCGGATCTGGGATCTGGCTGGAAGTACTGTAGCTCCGGTAGAACATGAATTTTGAAAAATAGGTAAAAGACTCAACAAAAATTAATAAAAATGGTGGTGGTAGGGAAAAATGGACAGAAACCCCAGTTAAATTGGGAGGTCAAAAAAATTCAAAAGGGTGGTAGAAGGGGAAGAACTCAAAGGTTCTGTCACTGTAGACAGAGACAGATCTGATCTGAGTTTGGGGAATGAACGAAGTGGAAACACTATGAAACGGGGGAATTTGGACCTGAATTTTTTTTGGAGAAGGGGCTATAAGATAGGAACCAACCCTCAAAATTTCAAGTCGATTGGAACTCGTGGCTGGCTTGAGGAATTTTCGAGCTGCACCTCTGTCCAGCAGGACAGAACACCGAAGACGATCCCGTGGCGGCTCGAAGGCGGCACGAACGGCGGCGGCGGCGGCACAGACGATCACCGGAGGTTGAGAGGAGATGATAGAAGGTAGAATCACTCTAGAACTTGAGGTTGGAGGAGAAGAACACCAGGGGGAGAGAGGAACAAGGGCACACCCTTCAATGGCTCAAGCCAATTTTACAATTTTTCTTCATTAATCTCTAATGACACTATACATAGGCTTATATAGAAAATGGCAAGGGGTGGGGGGCTGATAATTTCGTGGGAAATATGTCATTTTCATCCCCCATGTGGTCAAAACTCAAAATAAATAAATTACATATGAATGGGGCACTCCTTTGACTAGGTAGGTAAGGTAGGTGGCCTACCTTTGAAATTTTAACCCCTTTGTCTCCCATGTGGTCAATTAGCATTCAAACCTTCTAGATGGCCACCTAGGATGGTTGACCAGCCCCACATGGATGAGGTGGACCAATGGGGAAGGGGAGGGGGCCCCCTAGCTGGACCTACTACACATTTGCACAAAAACCCACACAATCCAAGGGAATGACGCATTGGCTTACAAAGCCGTACAATTGCGCTTATACTTTCCCATGGATATAAAAATAAACTAAAGGACACAAATGCAAAATAAAATGTACATGCTCGGCGTCGATTCCCATCAACTCTCCCCGGGTGGGAGGAACTCGACCCCGTCGAGTAGGGGTAAGGATGCTCGAATACTCCGGCGGATCCGTCACCGTGCCAAGTAACGCGGGTACGCTCCACTCCAAGCGATCGTCACCTGCTCATTCCATATATACTCGATATGCGAACTGCTATGGGCTAAAGGTGGTCACTCCGAAGGGGCACTCTCAAAAGGGAAGAAACAGCTCGAAGACTCACTAGGAATCACCGCTGAGTCCCTATAAGTGACTGATCCGGGTATAGATGTGGAACCGATCCCATACTCATCAAGTGAGTCCACTCGCCTCTTACTCATAAGAGAACGACAACGAGCTTGCACAAGACGCATGCAGACAAACAAACGACACACAAACCATGCAAACAAATCACTCAAAACAAAACCACAAAAGAAAAAGCACACTGTTAGTCCGACCCGTACATGGGTGACGGCGGACCAGGACACCCGAATATGTGCCATGCATATACTAGATGTACACGATGGTTGATGGAAGGGAGGACTCCTAGACACCCTAAGATGTACCACTCATGCATTGGTGACCGATGGGATTTGGGTGAAGAAGGGGTAGGAGATCCAAAACTACCTCGTCATCATCCCTAGATGTAGAGACGGCTTGCCGAATAGACCGAGGGGTATGGGTGGAATAGTGAACTCCTTGGAAGAGGTGGAGGGAATGTGATAGCTCGGGAGCTTCACTAGTGGAGGGGTCAAAAGGGTCAAAGAAGGTATGACCCCGGGAGATGGGTTCCTCCATGACACGGTCCCAATCGTGAAATTCTTGAAGGTGTGAATGGTCACCTTCATCCGCCATAGTGAACGGGACGATGGTCATGTGAAGAAAATAAACTTCCTCCCTTGGGCAAAAGAGAATGAAGTCGGACTCGGCCGGCATCGGGAGGAGTAGAAGAATCTCCGTGGTTACACACCCCACGGTGCACACGGAGGTAATGGATCCTAAGGCCGGATGGGTGAAGCTAAGACTAGCGGGTTGGTCAAAGCCTCGGGCCAAAAGATGCGTCAACTCCCATTGTGAATCTAATCCCATAATAAGGTCATCCAAAGTATCGACATGGTGACTAGACCGAAAAGTTGTGTGGTAGGAGTTGACGGACACCAAAGGTAGGGTAGGGTCCATAGACGGGTAAGGGAGTGGGACCAAGCCATCCTTGAGCCAACTAAGAAGCGGCTCGGCTATGTATAATGTACCCGTTAGAAATACGGGTGGCTCGGGATGAGGTGGCTCCAAGCGCGAATCCGAAGGTGGAGTGGGCCGCTGGGGCTGGGTGGCTGGACATACGGGGTCCCTAAGGGTGATCTTACCGGGTAGGTATGGTGGGCATAAGGTGCAAGTCCTCTTGTCCCAGTCAAGATTGGCCCTTCTCTCTCCTAACCACTTTTGCCCTAAAATGATGCATGAACCAGCAAGTGTGCCGATCCTGCACCATGCACCATCGGTGTAGAGAACAGAGCCGATCCTCTTATAGAACTCAACACAAGCAAAATCACCATCGCGGACAATCTCGCCTGTCTTGGAGAGAGACTCCACGATGTCAAGAGAAACCCAATTATCCGACTCCCTATCGGTGAAATGGAGTTCCGTTGTGGACCCGTTGGGTAGAGCGGCTTTCATAATGAGAGGGGCAAAACCAAAGGCTCGGTCCATGAGGACATTCATTTTGGCCACAAAAGTTGACCACTCTGACGTATGGTCTTGGGGATCGGCCATGGGTAGTGGACATGGACATGCATACACACGGTAACAAGACACTAGACCAACTATGCAAGTTTGGAATGCATGCACACTAAGGACCCTAGACGTAAACCAAGACTCGGCACGTGGCGGAGTTAATCGATCCGAAGATCACTCGCACAAGTGTGCGGTCTTCCCGAAAGGCGTAGCCTAACGTTCGGACAACACCTTTTGATATACCGAGTAAAGGGATGCAAATGCGAAAAGACACTTTTTTTTTGTTTGTTTTAAAACAATGATGACCCTAAACACGACTTAGACCGACTAATGACTAGACATAAATGATACTTTTTTTTGACACCCTAGACTCAACCTCGCTCTGATACCAAATTGATGCGGGACGAGACACGGACAAGGCAAGCTCGCGATCGTCCCTTGATGAGGGAAGCGTCGGATGTGCGCGGTTGAGAAACCGGCTGTGAGCTAGGGTGGTCGGCTCTCACTTGTGCCCGGATCGGGTCACGGGACGGTCTCGCACTCTCTCGCAGCAGCAGTGATATGAAAATAAAGCGAGCTAGATATCCCTACACATGCTCTCTAGCAGCGGCATAAACAAGCATATATAGAAATAAGCGAAATGCCAAGCAAGGAGCGAATACGATACCTCCACGCGCTCGGCGTGGGGACGACGGACCCGGCCGATCTCGTACTCCCGGGACAGTTATTATATAAAGATTACAGCAATGATGTAAAGCCCACTCCACGCAGGGAGGTAAAGGGCGACACAATGGAGCCCGGGAGGGCCGATTTCGGGTTGACGGGCGGCTTTCCGCGTAGCTTCGGCAGCACCCGAACTAATGACGGTGGGGCCCACGTGCTGTCCGGAGGGGCCGTGTGGGACCCGGGTCACCGCTGTGGTGGGGGACACTGATGGAAGCGATCCCCGGGCTGGCGGCACGCTGGAACGACGATCGGAGGCCGGGCGGCTCCGGCCGGCGCCCGTCGGGAAAACTTCCCACGGATCTGCAGTTTCTGGTTTTCAGCGCGCTGTCCGGCGAGAACGGACGCTGCGATCAGATCCGATGTCAGATTGACACGAAATTAGCGCCGTTGGAAAGCTGACTCGAAGTACTTCAATGTAGGCCTAGAGATCTGGCCTGGATCTTCACTGATCTGGACTTATGGAATTTACAACCTCCTGTTGTACAGTAACTGAACACTCAGATCTGTAGGGCTGATCTCTGATAACTACCGTTGACCGCTAGGAAGACCTTGGATTCAGACTTCGACTTCTTCATCAAAGTTGTCGGATTTTGAGTTGGGAAGATGGAAAAATTGGTTTGGACACGTTTGGATGTGTCTATGAATTTCTATGATTTGTTTACTGAAGGAAGGTCGTATCTGGGATCTGGCTGGAAGTACTGTAGCTCCGGTAGAACATGAATTTTGAAAAATAGGTAAAAGACTCAAAAAAATTAATAAAAATGGTGGTGGTAGGGAAAAATGGACAGAAACCCCAGTTAAATTGGTAGGTCAGAAAAAATTCAAAAGGGTGGTAGAAGGGGAAGAACTCAAAGGGTCTGTCACTGTAGACAGAGATAGATCTGATCTGAGTTTGGGGAATGAACGAAGTGGAAACACTATGAAACGGGGGAATTTGGACCTGAATTTTGTTTTTGGAGAAGGGGCTATAAGATAGGAACCAACCCTCAAAATTTCAAGTCGATTGGAGCTCGTGGCGGGCTTGAGGAATTTTCGAGCTGCACCTCTGTCCAGCAGGACAGAACACCGAAGACGATCCCGTGGCGGCTCGAAGGCGGCACGAACGGCGGCGGCGGCGGCACAAACGATCACCGAAGGTTAAGAGGAGATGATAGAAGATAGAATCACTCTAGAACTTGAGGTTGGAGGAGAAGAACACCAGGGGGAGAGAGGAACAAGGGCACACCCATCAATGGCTCAAGCCAATTTTACAAATTTTTCTTCATTAATCTCTAATGACACTATACATAGGCTTATATAGAAAATGGCAAGGGGTGGGGGGGCTGATAATTTCGTGGGAAATATGTCATTTTCATCCCCCATGTAGTCAAAACTCAAAATAAATAAATTACATATGAATGGGGCACTCCTTTGACTAGGTAGGTAAGGTAGGTGGCCTACCTTTGAAATTTTAACCCCTTTGTCTCCCATGTGGTCAATTAGCATTCAAACCTTCTAGATGGCCACCTAGGATGGTTGACCAGCCCCACATGGATGAGGTGGACCAATGGGGAAGGGGAGGGGCCCCCCTAGCTGGACCTACTACACATTTGCACAAAAACCCACACAATCTAAGGGAATGACGCATTGGCTTACAAAGCCGTACAATTGCGCTTATACTTTCCCATGGATAAAAAAATAAACTAAAGGACACAAATGTAAAATAAAATGTACATGCTCGGCGTTGATTCCCATCACCTCCCAAGCAAAAGGTGCGCCGGTTAAGGGCGTGCCGAATTAGCCTTCAGCCCTGGGTGCGCCGGGTTAATAGCCGTGCCGGATTAAAGGCCGTTCCGAGCCTTTGCCGTCCAGACAAGAAATCCACCCAGATGGAGTTCATCTGCTGGTCCTGCTTCGCTCGTGCCTCGATCGCAACACCCACGGCTGGGGGGCATTTGTTGGCACTCAAAATATATCCAACGGTGATCAAGTCTCAAAGACAAATGATGTGGCCTACTGAAGCACAGAAGCCGAAAGAGATCAATACACTGAAGCCTTCTCAAGCTGCCAGAGCCTCAGGTCACCCAGTATGAACATCGGGGACTTCACCTCAGGAGGATAGAGAAAAATACACCACAAGCCGGCAGTGTCATCAGGACTGCCCAATGAACCGGTGTCGACTCAGTCTTACCGCGCAGACAATATCCGCCGTCCGACCAAGGACGAGCATGCATCCGTCATCCGACCAAGGACAAGCATGCACCTGTCGTCCGACCAAGGACAAGCATGCATCCGTCGTCCGACTAAGGACAATAATGTACCCGGTGGCCCGCCACCTGAATGAAAGATCCTCCCGAGGTGATAGAACTCCCTTGGCCCTTCAGAATAGGGGATCGAAGGCTCTGTCAGTAGAAGATCCCGATGACCCGGCATGGGTACGGCTTCTCAGCATATTGGGACCGCTAGTGACCAAATGATCACCCAGTCAAGGCAAAAGCACCCTGGATGGTATTTCACCTCCCAAGAAAGCTTCGAGCACGAGTCAAACCGAGCCGGCGGCACGAACCACAGTGCCAAAAGCCGTGTCAGCGGAAAACTCGTGTGTTCAAACTAAAGATGCATGAGGTTCCGAAGAAGGTTGCATGTCGACCCGGGGGCTTCGTCAGGACTTCTCACCAAGGTTTTGTGAGACCACGACGAGATGAACGGTCATGGTGACTCCCAGAACCAGTCCGGGACCCACTGTCTAATCCATGTTAAGCGAACGAAGCTTATCCAATGCGCCCTTTCACCGGCGTGCCCTCTATCTCGGCGCCCTCTTACCCGACGTGCCAGATGCAAGTGAGGCTCCCCGTCGCACCCTTTCACCGGCGCGCATCTTCTTATTCGTCTATATAACCCACTTGGTTCGACCAAGTGAAGAGAGGATCAAAAAAAAGGAAAAAGAGACATCAAGGCATTAAGAGCGAGGGAGAGAGAAGATGTTCGAGAGAACAATCCAGAAGCAGAGCCTGAGAGCCAATCAGGGAGCCTGTCCGACCGAGGGAGAGAAGCTCCTTGGGGGAGAAGTAGGGTTTCCACCGAGAGAGGTCCTCGCCGCCGTCTCCCTCCGTCTCGCCTGAGTAGCTTCAGAGCTGAAGGAGGAAAGAATTCGATACTCTATTTTATTGGTGAAGTCTAGGTGGGTTCTGTGGGTTGCTTCCCAACGATCCCCTTCTGTTTTTTTTTTCTTTCTGCCATTGTGTAAGCGAGGGGGGGAGGGGCGATGATACGAGCCCATCTCCCCCCCATCTCTTTACTCCTTTCTCCTTCATAATCTCTTCTCTGTAATTAATGAAACAGCTGCCGAGCGACAACGCCGGCGCGCCGAATGCTTATAATATGCTATGTCTTTTACCTCCCATTGATGGAATGAATGATGTTATACCGTTTATGCTTTTCCTGTTCTGTTCTCAATTTGCATGCCCAATCACTTTGTGTGTGTGAATGCCGAGTTTTACTTCGTGAGACCGAACATGCCCGGGAGCCATATGGGCTACATTGATGTCACCCCCTCCCCGGGGCTCCTCCCTTCTAATGCAATGGCCATGCCTTGCCGTATATATGTTGTGGATTTCGTGATTAGAGACACACTCGTGTGTGCATCTCTGCATGTTCCTATTCCGAGGTCGACCCCATCAACATCCCTTTACACTTCTTCATAGTCCAGAGTGAACAGGGTCATCTCTATAACCCCCGCATCCATCATATGCTAATGATTCTGACGGCTGTTCCTTATATCTTAATTGTTGTAGTTCGCAATGCTAACCTAATAACCCTGTGAACACTAACTTTCTAACCCTGTGAATGATGATTTGCCAACTCATTGGATGTCACATTATGCCATTCTACTTCCCCCCTTTTTTATATATATGATTCATGATTGCGGAGCTTCGCCGTTCCTGAGAGCAGTAGCTTCAATACTCCGGGGAGGGGGACATACCCTATTGATACCTCAGAACCACCATTTGGTCAAAGGGCTCCATCTGTGAGTGATGAGTGTCCCTATGGGCCATAAGGTGAATATCGATAGGGCTTAGCCCGATATCAAATCCACTGTCCTCAGGGACATTGTGGTGGCCACGGGTTGTATGCCCCTCGTAGGCTAATCCTTGGGGCTTCCCTTCCTTATTGGCTGTCCCCCTCTCGGATTGTGATTTGACCATGGGTCGAATGCCCCTCGAAGGCTAGTCCTCGGGGTTCTCCTTCCCTCATTGGTGGCCTCATCCGATCGCATTCAACCCACGGAACCATGGTGCCCCTCGTAGGCTAGACCTCGGGGTTTCCTATCCGCTTGGGGTCTGCTGGCCGCCATTGTGTCGTCCGGCTTGTTAGGGGCTTACTCCACACGTGAGTATGACCCCGCTTCTCCCCTGCAATCCTTCAGGGATGGGGAGATGTTGCCCAATTTTCGTCAGGTTTGGACTTAATAAAACATGTGTTCTTAAACAACGAGCTTCCGTGCTTGAGTATGAACCTCGCACGAGCTTATGACTCGGCTCCTAGAGAGCCCGGAACTCCAATTCAATAAACAATCAACCCAATTAATCTCAAAGTACTCTAGAACATCTTAATAAACCAAATAGATTCAAAAATACCCCAAAAATCAACTTAAACGGCGCGGTCTTAACCGGCGCGCCCTAATACGGAGCGGTACCCCCCCCCCCGGCGCCGAAATAGCTTTAGACTCAAACTCACATGGTTTTAAACGGTCTATACCCGACGCGCCCTAATCTGGCGCGCCCCAAGGCCATCGCGCCGGGTGAGCATCTTGCCATGGCCGCACCATATTAACCCCTTTACCTACGTTTGGGCCCGCCGGGGAACCCTTCTCCTACGCTCGATCGCGCTGGTTTTGAATAAATATTCTTCCCTTCGCGCCGTTTTAATTCCCCACTCATCTTCGGGATGATTTTCGTCTCCCTCGGTGGAGATTAATAAACATGATTAATCATTGTCTGCCTTCATGATTTTGTTATCATGCTTTAGTATAATTATGAGCTGAGCGCCATGTTAGTGCATGAATGCTTGCTTGGACCCTCGGTATATCAAATGGCACCGACGGAAGGTCGGGTTACGCCCGACTGGAAGTCTTTGCTATGCTCGACGGTGGTCTTCGGACCTGTGTCCTCCGCCACGTATCGAGGGTTTCCGATTTAATAAACCATGCCTCTCTTGCGTGATAGATAAAAGTATTTCATGTGACCTCGTCATATGCATCCTTTTGCATCTTATTTCGGCCTCGGATGGCCCACTATCTCAGCAATTAATCAAAGGTTTTCTCCCTTATGGGGGATGTAATTAACGTCATACCCTTTATGGTATGGCGGATTACTGGTCCTAATCTGAATCTCACTCTCGCCCAACACGGGTCAGAATGAGCACATAATAAATCTGTCACTTCTGTGACTGGCACGCCTGCGTGGTCAACTAATCAATTGATTATCGATTAATCAATTGGTTGATCGACCCCAAACAAAATGACCAAACAAATCCCATCCCAACACTCCTTCTCTGACTTCTGTGTTTGGAGGATTGAAACCCAGAATATATGTGCATTGGTGCAGTGTGGTTAATGCCTCGACCTTTCTGTTGAGGCTGGATTTCCTTGGTCTTAATACCTCCTTGGACTTAAGCTCTAGTAGCTGAACTCTGACCCAGACTCGTGGGCTTAGGTGCAGTGAAGTGTGAGCTACTTTCTATGACATCATTCATTTTTCTTTTCCCTTTGTCCTTTGAACTTGTTCTGTTTTGTTCAATGTTCATTTTTATTAGGGGATTGTATTTTTCTTTTTCCTTTTCAGCAGCAAATGAAATTATTTTGGCTCCAAAACTTTTATTGCTAGTTGGATTAAATCCTAATCCTTCTTTTCTGTAATTTGTTGTTGTTCCAAGGATAGCATTCAGATTCTCAGTGCCTTGTGTCATGGCCTCAAGAGATTTTTGTTTATCATTTATTTCCAGGTTCATATTTTTGACAGTTTTCTTCAATTCTTCATTCACACATTTCACAGCTTCATATTTCTCATTAGCTATCTTTGTTTCCACTTCAAACATTTGCATTTTAACTTTCAATTCATCAATGACATTTTTTAAACTTTCGTTTTCACTTTTAAGTTCTTTCAAAACAATTTTGTATTCATCATTTTCAGCAAGAGAATTTTGCAATTTAGATTTTTCTTTTTCTAAACATGCAATCCTATCATTTGATGAAATATCATTAACTAGATAGTTGATTTTGTTTTTAAGATGTCTGTTCTCCCAACGCATATGCGTCTTCCCAATCACTATGAGTGAAATTTTCAAAGGGAGAACTCACCTCTTCGTCTGTTATTTCTTCCTCCTCTCTTCTAGCCATCAAACATAGTTTGTCTCCATCAATGCTTTCAGAGGAGCTGTTGTTACTATCTTCTTCTTCATCGCTCCAAGTACTCACCATAGCCTTTGCCCTCTTATTTTTCAACTTGGGATGATTCTCTTTCTGCAGCTCTGGGCAATCTGCCTTTAAGTGCCCTGACTTCCTGCAATTATAACAAACTACGCTATCAGACTTTCTGATATTTTCATATTTAAACTTAGAATGTCTTTTACCAGAGGAGTATTTGCGTCTGAAATATTTACCTTCTTTCTTCAAAAATTTCTTAAACTTTCTGGTCAACATAGCGAACTCACCTGCATCTTCTTCAGAACTGGATGAACTGTGTTCGCTAGAAGACTCCCTTCTGTTGGAGCTTACCTTAAGTGCCAGTGGCTTCTTTTTCTTCTCAACATCATCTACCCTCTTGAGATTTAACTCATATGTCATGAGGGATCCAATTAGTTCGTCTACACCAGTAGTTGCCAGGTTTCTAGATTCTTCAACTACGGTAGCCTTCGTATGCCAGACCGGTGTCAAAGACCGAAGAATCTTTCTGAAAATCTCGTACTCACTGTAAACTTTGCCTAAACTCTTCAGACTGTTAGTGAGTAACATTAATCTAGCATACATCTTAGAAGTTGTTTCATCTAGTTTCATTTTAAAGGCTTCGTATTCAGAAACGAGCATATTGGCTTTAGTTTCTCTTACCTGAGAAGTACCTTCGTAGATTACCTGAAGTTTGTCCTACATCTCCTTTGCTGTGGTATAGGAAGACACTCTGGAGAATTAAATGGGATGTAGAGCGCATTGTATGGCATTGATTACACTCCAATTCAGAGTAGACTTTCGAATCTGCTCCCGAGCCTAGACATCTTCATCTTCAGGAAGCTCGAAAGGACCTCGGCTGACTACTTTCATGATTTCATAATCTTTAGCTCTTAAGAAAATCTGCATACGATTCTTCCAGTATGCATAGTCAGATCCATTGAAGTAAGGTGGTTTACTCACTGAATGACCCTCAGCTGTTAATCCTTTTGCATCCATTTTAGCTAACCTCTTTGGAATGTAAAGCCCTTATAAAGAGTTAGGCTCTGATACCAATTGTTGTTTCGGATGACTAACAGATCTAGAGGGGGGGTGAATAGATCTACCCCAAACAATAGCCAATTTAAAGCAATTAAGATGTGAAATTAAGATGCTAAGGCTAACACCACCAATTTAACAAAATTTCACTAAAGATCAAGAAGCAGTCAACCAGTTGAAGCAGTACTAGGTGGAGGTTTGAATCAGAATCTCCTCAGACAAGGTTAAGTATTCCAGATAGGTGTAGCCTATCTTTTCGACTAAATCTTTTGATATACAGCACGGGTGGAATGTTCAAGCATATACGGAATATTAAAAATTTAGATTTCTATAAAGGGCATTCAATGAATTGTAATATAAGGAAAAAGTAGAACACAATAAGATCATACGCACTGCAAGAGGATTTTTAAGGTGGTTCGATCTCAATCTAGAGATCTACGTCCACCCCTTACTCAATTGAATAAGGCTTCCGCTGACACACAACTTAATAATTGTTGATCTACAGCTTTGGGGAATAGATCCCTACACACCGCTGATCCACAGCTTTGGGGAATAGATCCCAGACCGCTGAGCCTTACAGCTTGCTCTGCTGAGCCTCACAGCTTACTTCCAAAGAATTACTTCCTTGCCACTGACTCACAGCTTGATAATCTGCTGATACACAGCTTACAAAAATCGTAGCAAACTGAAAATATCAAGAACAAAATCAAATGAAAGATTCAAAACAATATGTAGCTCGCTTTGAGCAGAACGATATTTGGATTTGATCCAGAGATCGAGGCATACAAGACTCCACTAACAGATCTCTTGAATGCTCACAGCTCTCAGAGTATATCTCCACTTTCTGATCCCCTGTTTCTATCTCAGCTCTTCACTTTCACTCTTTTCTCTCAATTGAACACAAATGAGTTCTAGAAACACTTAGACCTTCCTGCTTCTTTACTGTGCTTCTTGCTCGATCTTACTCTATCTGGCTTACTCTCCTCCTTCACTATTCTTCTATCTTTCGTTATTTTTGATTGAGCAACCTGGCCTCTATTTATAGCCTTGCGAGCGCGTGGGAAATACGTTCCCGCCAAAGGAGATTTGAAACAGGTGCTCCTCTGGAAGTCCACATGTCAGAATATAGAGGTGAGCTGTCCACGTCTCTAAATCTCCAGGCGCAGTTCCTTCTTGGATCATGTGCCTCTTTAAGTTGAGCCTCGAAGCACGTGACTTCGATTTGCACTTAAGGTGTTTAAATTCCTGTTAAAGGAATGAAAGGCATTTAGTCAAATAGATTGTAAACATGAGCAAAAATCAATATGCTCTAACTTATAAAAAATAGATCATGGTATAAGTCAGACAACGATGCATTAACATATTTCGGGTAAGAGATGCATCAATCTGTCTGAGCAAAGTGGTGCATGTGCACCGACTTGAATATGCAATTCGTACATATGCTCAGACTTGTGAATGCCCACGCTCGGACCTCTTGCAGGCTGGTAATGCATGTGCATAGACTTGGACTCAATATGTGCATAGACAAGAATGTGCTCAGACACTCAATGTTGTATATGCACAGACCTTAGAATGTGCACAGACTTCAATCTATACATGCGCATCGACCTTGATACAACATGTGCACAGACTAGAAAACATGCATAGACTTGATATCATGCACAGAGAACATGCGTAGACTTGAAAACATGCACATACCTGATAACATGTACAAGCTAATATGTGTGTAGACCTTAGTATGCGCAATGCAAAATGTGCATCGACCTTAATGTGCATGAAGCAAGATGTACTTCGACCTCAATATGCACAATACAGAATGTGCATCGACCTCAGTTATGCACATAGCAAATGTGCACCGACCTTAGTCAGTTAAACGCAAATATGCACCGACCTCAGTCAGTTAAGCGCAAACATGCACAGACTTGATGCATTGCTAGAAATGTATGCTTTGACCTTTTATGCAGGTTAGAAAATAAGTATCGACCTTGATGTTTAACTATGTGAAAACCTGCACCGACCTTACCCTGACCTAGCAAAATGTGCACCGACCTGTATCTGCCTAGACATGCAACATGCATCGACCTTAATAATGAAAATTGATACATGCACAGACTTTTACTTGACTAAATATGAATTCTGACTTAGAGAAAGACATCAAAGTGACAATGTTGCCAAAGTCAAAATAAAGTCAACTAAACTGTTGCCAGTCAACAAAACACATCATTATCAAATCCATAGGAGACACAACAGGCCCATGCCGGTAAAAGATATCCCCCATTCGAGCCACCAACGCTACCCCACTATACTCTACTCTCCGAGCCCAAACTTTGGCTCGGGAGTAGGGGGCAAGTGGAGAGAGGTAAATCCACAGCCCAATAAACATATGGCCCGAAGCGGCCGAACCAGGTCCAACCCGACCCTACCAGGCCAACTCCACTAAGTGATAGCCCCACGAACGGGCCCACTTATCTCGAAGCCCAAAAAATGCTCGGACCAGACCTTCCTAAGCGGCCTCCTAGCCCGGAAGACCGAGTAACCGTCGCTCGGGAAAAGCCCAAACGGCACCCGAGCGTATACGGTTAACGTTGCCCACATCGCTCGGGAGAAGCCCAAGCGCCCCATCAAGCAGTATCCCACGCTCGGACCGCCCATGGGCGCGGTTTCTCTCAACAGGGCATTCATCCCAGTGAAAGTCTCGCTGCCGCTCGGAGGCGGGAAGCTCAACAGGATAAGGGAGAGTGAGAGTCATTTAACTGTGGAGAATCCTCCTCCACGATATAACGCCCCTTGGTCCCTCCAGCTACCCTACCTACGACCAAAAGAGAAAGCAGCTATATAAACTCTAGAAAACCCTCCAGAAAGGTAAGGTGATCATGAGTACTCAACACCACATTCACTGGTGGAGAGCAATCTCGTGCCCCTCACTTTTCCTCCTACTACATCCCTTCCACCTACGCTATATCAGCTTGCTGACTTAAGCATCAGAGAATTTTCCCCGGGGTTCCAACCTTGGGTCTCCTCTGATCTGTTTCCTGCCTTGTAGATCCTCAATCATGGTGACGACGATAAGGGCTCATCCAGGATCGTGCGATTCAGAATCCAGCGCGAGATCACCCCTCTTCAGGGAGCAATTGATAGAGGAATAATTTATGGAGAGAACATAGGATGGAAAGAAAAACAATCTAGATGGAATCTTTTCCTTTTCTCTTTTTTTTTAGTGTTAGTGATAGAGGAGTTAACTCAAAAGTAATGAAATGGATTAACTTACTTTTAATGCAGTATGATTTGATAGGTATTAAGTTAACGCAGTAATAATGACAACTAAAATATCATATTTATCTTTTCATTTGAAACTTTTTTAATATCTCTCTCTCTCTCTCTCCCTCTCCCCCCTCTCTCTCACGTCACTCTCCCTCCCCCCTCTCTCTCTCTAACACATTAAACGTAGTAAATCATATCTAAACATTTAAATTTTAATTAGTATTAATATGGGTATTTTTATCAAAAAAAATATTAAATTGAAGATTAATTGATTTTATAGAATATATTATAAATATTTAAAAGTTAAAAATATAAATTAGTTTAAAGTAAATATTGATGGATACATTGTAAATAGTAGCGCAATAAAAGTCTTTTGTCACGTATAATTTTTAATTTAATTTTTTAATATTTTTAATATATATTATAAAATAAAAATATCTTAAAATAAAAATATTTTTGATAAATTACATAATTAATCTCACTAATTAAACTTGAAAGTGAAAAATATAGTTAAATAAGAGTTGAGGTTACTGTTCATCTAAAGATTTTTACTTTTTATTTTTTAAAATTTTTTAATATAATCTATAAAATGCATACATCACGAAAATATTTTTTATGCATGTCTTCCTTCTTCCACGCGTGTTCTAAGTAGGAATGTATATGAGTAGGAATGTAAAACGTGTCCTCTCCCTTCCCAGCGTTCTAAGTAAGAATGCAATATATATATATATATATATATATATATATATATATACCGTGAGAGGTTTGTATAAATAACATTTCTCAAATATTATAAGATTTTATAATGTTAATAATAATATTGCTATATGTTATTTGTGTTTACCCAAATACAGTCAACATTTGAATATTGACTCTTTTATTATTTCCGACGTGGAGCACAGCGTACAAATATATTTCAATATTTAACCAAATGGGGGAACCTCACACTTGCATGCATTCATGACAGACACATTTGCAAAAAATAAATTATGCTAACTTCGTTTTTGTTTTGAGAAAATTGCATCCGAACAACTCCATTGTCACGCCCCGACGCAAAATATCGGGACGCGAACTAGTCGTAAATAATCGTGTCGAATCAGAACAAGTACAAATTTATTTCTAAAGTCAGAAATGAATGGGAAATAATACTTTTATTCCATCAAAATGAAGTTTACATCACTAATTCATAAGCCATAAAGGTAAATTATAACTTCCAATCCCAAAGTACATCATTCTTGTAAAAACACTAATGATCTACATAAACCTAGGTAAAAAGGAAAATCACTCTCTCACTCTTATCCATTCCCTTGTTCATTTTCATTTCCTGCAACAATTAATCAAAACGTAGGGTGAGCTAAAAGCTCAGTATGATTTTATATCTCTAAGAACTTGGGAATCTTTAAGTATTAACAATTTAAGCAATTTTCTAACTTGTATCGGGAAGTGTATAAACATGAATGGAATTTCCAAGTAATTGAGATAATATGATATCAAGATGAATTTTCAAGTAATGACTTTGAACAAGTAAAGAATTTCATGTAATTGGCCATTTTCACGCAAGTCAAGTAATTCATGTAATTTTTAAGTAAACAAGTAACAAGTACGAATAGTGGAATGACGTAAAATCTAGCAAGTCATGCACTTCGGTGTAATGTCACACCGTGGTCAATAAACTCCCATGGACACAAGTACTTTCGGACGCTCCTCCAGGACCAGACCGGGCCCCATTAATGCCAAGCATTGGGTCAGTGGATCATAAGATCCCAAGTACGTTTAGACATCCACTTAACACTATGGCCAATGAATTTCAAGAATAAGCTCATTTGTAAAAAGTACAGATTTGGCAAAAATCTCAGAAGTAGCAAGAGGAGTGAATAATAATTTTAAGGCATCATGTTTAACGACATTAAGTCGTGAATTCAAGAAAGAACAGTAACTAGGAATAAAATTCAAGTAAGTAGAGTTTAATAGAATTAATTTAATTCCATGGTTTAATCTTGTGTGAATTTGATTTACAAGTATTTAGACATATTTATAGGAAGTTTTCGTACATTAGCGATGCATTAGTTTAGCTAAAATGGTGATTTATTATTATAAAAATTAAAATATATGAAAATAGATTTTTATGCCGAAAATAATTCTATCTTGCTGAAAATAATTTTAACATGCTGAAAATGATTTTCATATGTGACTTTACTGATAAGATGATAAAAATAAATTTTTCATGCTGGATTTAATTTTTAACATGTTGGAAATTAATATTTTACATGCTAAAATTAATACTTAATATGCTAAAGTAATTAACTTACTGATAAGATGATAAATATAAATTTACCATGCTGATTATAGAAATTCTCTGATAAGAATATAAATTTTATCGTGTTGAAAATCATTTTTCTATATTTATTTACTAATTATTTGATAGGAAAATAGAATTATCATGCTGAAAATAGTTTTAATATACTGAAAATAATTCTAACATGCTAAAAATAATTATAACATGCTGGAATAATTTTACCATACTGGAAGAAATTTTATCATGCTGGAAGTAATTTGCATGCATCAATTTACTAATTATTTAATAGGAAATTAGGTTTAGTATGCACAAAAAATAGCTTTAAATAGATTTAACATGTTGAAAATAGTTTTTATATCTCAGTATGTATAAAATAATTTTATCATGTTGGAAGTAATTTTTAACATGCTGAAAAAAAATTTCATGTATTAGTTTACTAATAATATGGTAAAGAAAAATAGATTTTTACATGTTAAAAATAATTTTATTCTACAAAAATAAATTTTTTACATGCTGTAAAGATTCAAACAAACTAATATTACTTTTTCTTACTTTTGGTGACTAAATATTTATAATTATTAGAGATTCCAAATGTTATAATTCATATTGTGTTCATAATGTGTAATGACTAATCTTTAGTCCCACATTGGAAGTTTAGAAAACTTGCATTGCTTTATATGTTGGAGAGCTCACCCTTGGATCAGGACCCAAGGGGACATAGGATGTGGGCTCGAGTTGTGTGTGGATACAAAACTATACTATTAATATATTTATTTATTTATTTGTGCCGAGTCGCACTGCATTGCGTTGAGCTGAGCATGGTTTTGAAATTATTTTATTTGACATTATTTTTTTTATTTTTTTGAACGCACTCGCCTGGACTAGCGTAATCTGAAGAACGCGCTAGCCAGTGCTAGCGCGATCTGGACATTATATACATTTTTTTTAAAATATAGATATATTTTTTTTAGAATATCTGTTTGACCCCTGAGGGCGGAAAAATACACTGTATGAATGTGCTATGTCGGGGCAGCGCGTTCAGAACGCGCTACTGAGGTATAGCACGTTCTGGACCTGATGAAAAAAATGGGAATACCCCTCCAATAAAAAGACCATAACTTGCTCATTTCACAACGGAATTTAATAAATGAGCTATCAATGGAAAGAGGACAGAAAAACGAACAAGATGACATACTTTAATTAGAGTTTAGCCTGAGAGACACCTACCTTTAGACGGATCTAAAGAATTATCCCCAAATAATAAGAAACTCTTTGATCTTCCAAATCTTCCTTCAAATCCTGACCAATCTTCGCAGCAGCGTAACCTTAGCCTCCATGGATTATTTGAGGGTCGAATAGAGTTCTATTTATAGCCAAAACTTGGCCAAATTTATCAAGATTCATTGCCTAACAATGCCAAACTTTTTAACTCCGAATTAGAAGAAAATTTCAATTTTTCTTCTTAATCTAACCTCCATTTGGTGTGAAACCAATGTAAAAACGGCTGGTCCAAGGTGGGCTGTTAGGTAAGGGTCGATTTTTGTGTCAACCTTCTAGAAATTGGGTTATTTTAATCCTTTAAATTACATATTAAACACATGTTACGAAATTAGGTTAATTTAACCTTTAATAAATTCTTTAATCTATTAATCCAACCCATTATGGATTATCCAATGGGCCAATTATAATCCTAATCCATTACATAGACTTTTATTGGGCTTTCTATAATTTATCTAAGGTTTAAAGTATTTAATCTCTATTTACTTCTAGTTAATTCAAGTAAATTCAATAAACTACTTTATTTCATATAGTAAAAATGTAATTTAATTATTTCATGAAAATTTTAATTACATAATGAAATTAATAATTTTATTTCTCATTTTTAATTATTGGGTTTCTACATCCTCCCCCACTTAAAAGAATTTGGTCCTCCAAATTCATATTATACAACTAAAAGTCAAAGATTCGAGTAGAAAGGTCGAATTTCTAACCTGAGATTAAATCCGGGTATTTCTTCTTGATGGATTCTTCCAATTCCCATGTTGCTTCCTCGAATCCACGCTTGCTCCATTGGACTTTCACCATCGGTATGGCCCGATTCCTCAGTTTGTATAATTTCCGATCCAATATTTTGATCGGTCTCACTTCATATGATAAGTCCTTTTGGAGTTTCAATTCTTCAAATTGAATCACATGTGAAGGATCATAGACGTATTTCCTTAGCATGGATACATTGAATACGTCATTTACACTGGCCAGTTGAGGAGGTAAAGCCAGCTTGTATGCTACCTCGTCGATTCTTTCCAGAATCTCGAAAGGGCCGATAAATCTCGGACTTAGCTTTCCTTTGATGTCGAATCTTCTAATTCCTTGTGTGGGTGAGATCTTTAAGAAGACATGCTCCCCCACTTGGAATTCAAGGTCTCTCCTCCGGTTGTCGGCCTAGCTCTTTTGCCGTGATTGAGCGACCTTTAGCCTTTCTTGTATCAACTGGATTTTGTCAGTTGTGTCTTGGACAATATCGGGACCAAGCAATCCCTTCTCTCCAACCTCGCTCCAGCATAGAGGCGATCTACAACTTTGGCCATAAAGAGCTTCGAATGGTGCCATTTGAATACTCGATTGATAGCTATTGTTGTAAGCGAACTAAGTCAATGGTAAGTGTTCATGCCAACTACCACCGAAGTCAATCATGCAGGCTCTCAACATATCTTCAATAATTAGATTCGTCCTCTCGGTTTGTCCATCCGTCTGAGGGTGAAAAGTTGTACTAAACCTTAGTCTAGTACACATAGACGATTGTAAACTCTTCCAGAAATGAGAGGTGAATCTCGGATCTCGATCTAAAATAATAGAGCTTGGAATACCGTGCAGTCTTACGATCTCCTTGATATATAAAGCGGCTAGAACATCCACGGTCTATTTAGTCTTGATAGGTAAAAAGTGAGCGGACTTGGTTAGCCGATCCACAATTACCCATATAGCATCAAAATCACTTCGGGTCTTCGGTAATCCAACAATAAAGTCCATACCGATACTATCCCATTTCCATTCCGGTATTTCGAGAGGCTTGAGTTTACCAACCGGTTTGAGGTGTCGGCTTTGACTTGTTGACATACCAAGCATCGACTTACGAACTCGGCTACCTCTCTTTTCATGTTAGGCCACCAAAATGTTCTCTTGAGGTCATGGTACATTTTTGTAGCACCGGGGTGTATAGTGTACCTTGACCGATGTACTTCCTCCAAGATTTTACCCTTGATGGTAGAACAATCGGGTATACAAGTTCTTCCTTTGAATAATAACCTTCCATCATCAGCTAAAAGAAAATCCGGTCGTTGATCTAGTTTCTCTTTAATTTCAACGATCAACGGATCATCATCTTGCCGTTCTTTAACTTCCGAGAGTAACTCGGGTTGGAGTCGAATATTAGCAATAAACACTCCGTCTTTCTTCTCCTCCACATTGAGGTTTAAATTTGTCATTTCTTCAAGTAGATGCCATTCTTTAACCATCATGCTCGATAATAAAGCCATCGGCTTCCGGCTAAGTGCATCAGCTACGGCATTACCTTTTCGGGGTGATATTGTATAGAGAAGTCGAAATCCTTTAAATATTCCAACCACCGTCTTTGTCTCATATTGAGCTCCTTTTGAGAGAATAAATATTTGATACTCTTGTGATCAGAATACACCGTAAAGGCTTCGCCATAGAGGTAATGTCGCCAGATCTTCAAAGCAAAGACCACAGCTGCCAGTTCTAGGTCATGTACGGGATAATTTTCCTCGTGCTTCTTCAATTGCCGTGAGGAATAAGCTATGACCTTGCCATGTTGCATTAATACGCAACCTAAGCCAATTCCAGATGCATCATCATAAACTTCGAATCCACCTCCTTCCGTAGGTAATGTGAGAATAGGAGCAGTTGTCAGACAATCCTTTAAAGTTTGAAAGCTTTTCTCACATTCCTCGGACCATATAAAAGGATTCTCCTTCCTTGTCAATCTTCTTAAAGATACCGCAATCTTGGAGAAGTCCTTGATAAATCTTCGATAATAGCCAGCCAATCCCAAGAAACTTCGGATTTCAGTCACACTAGTAGGTCTTTCCCAGTTCTTTACGGCCTCGACCTTTGAAGGATCGACGGCGATACCGTTCCGGGAAATTATGTGACCGAGAAAAGAAACTCCCTCCAACCAGAAATCACATTTGCTTAATTTGGCATAAAGCTTGTGATCTCTTAATAAGTGAAGGGCCTTCTTGAGATGTTCCTCATGTTCTTCCTTTGACTTGGAGTAGATCAAAATGTCGTCGATGAATACAACCATAAATTGATCGAGGTATGGCATGAATACGCTGTTCATTAATTGCATGAATGCGGCAGGCGCATTTGTTAAGCCGAAAGACATAACGGTGAACTCGTAATGTCCATACCTACTCTGAAATGCCATCTTGTGAATATCACTTTCCTTGATTTTCAACTGATGATAACCAGATCGAAGATCGATCTTTGAAAAATATCGGGCTCCAGAAATCTGGTCGAATAATTCATCAATCCTCGGCAATGGATATTTATTCTTGATGGTAAGTTGATTCAATTGCCGATAATCAACACATAACCTCATCAAACCATCTTTCTTTTTAACAAAGAGGATCGGGGCTCCCCAAGGTGAAGTACTTGGTCGGATAAACCCCTTTTCCAATAACTCCAATAGTTGTTCCTTTAACTCCTTCATTTCAACGTCAGACATTCGATATAGAGCTTTAGAAACTGGTGTAGCTCCCGGAATTAAATCGATAGAGAAAACCAATTCCCTCCCAGGAGGAATACCAGGCAACTTGTCCGGAAATATATCAGAATAATCCCTAACGATAGGAATGTCCTTTAGAACAGGTTCCGTGTGCTCGGTCATAGTGATAGAAACTAAGAAACCGACACAACCCTTCCTTAATAATTCTCCACTTTGAGGGCCGAAATGAGAGACATGTGTCTAGAATGCCTGATACCATAAAATAGAAGGTCGGGATAACCCATAAAAGTTACCGTACCCAACTTGCAATTGACACTAGCTCCATGTATAGATAGCCAATCGGCACCTAGAATAACATCATATCCGTCCATCTCCATGCATACCAAATTAGCGGGTAAGTTATAACCGCTAATTAGAATTTCACTATCAGGATAGAAATGTTTAATCTCTGTTCCCGTTCCAATAGGGGTAGTAATGGTGAGTGTATAATCTAATGGAACAGGCTTCATAGGTAAAAGACCAGCAAATCTTCTAGATATAAATGAATACGTAGCTCCAGTGTCAAATAAGACAGAGGCATGCCTTGAGTACACAGAAAGAGTACCTTCCACGACGCCTCCTTCCTCGGTAGGTTCCGCATCCATAAGAGCTTGAAGTTTTCCTTGCTTTTTGACAATAATAGGAAGCTTTGTCGGTGGTCGAGCTTGCTCATTGAGAAGAGGGAAAATTCGAGATCCTATGCTCCCGACTCCCGCATCGAAGACATGCACCGAGTTTTCTCCAGCATTCCTCGGCTTTGTGTCCGGGTTTCTCGCAAAATTTGCATAATTCCTTTGATGACGTAGAGAAAGGAACAATTTGCTTGTCAAAGGTTCTTGGCTTCTTGTCCCCTTGAAAGTTACGTCCACCTTTGTTGAAATTTCACCCGTCTTTGTTGAAGTTACGCCCGTCATTGGGCCTTTTCTTCCCGAAGGAAGGTTTGAAACTTCCGGACCCAGTAACTTGCTCTCTCTTGGCTTTGTTGAGCATGTGTGCAACATGATTACTTTTGTGGTTTTGATGATGTCTGCCTCTGTAGTCATTAATGAGCTATACCTGCACTTGATAATGTTAATATTCATACATTTCAGGTCATTATACCTCCAGTGCAGACGATAAAGATCAAGAGACATGGTTAAGCAAGTCTATACATCCAACAAAGTCCATACACTTGGGTTCAGCAAGTCTATACATCAGCAAGTCCATACACTCGGCTTCAGCAAGTCTATACATCCAACAAAGTCTGTACACTCAGATTCATCAAGTCTATTCATCCGACAAAGTCTGTACATAGGATGAAGTCTATACGTTACTGCACACAAAGTCTATACGTTGCTGCTGATGAAGTCTGTACGTTGGCTGCATGCACAACTCAAAGTCTATACGTTGCACAACACGAAGTCTGTATGTTGCGGCAAATGAAGTATGTACGTTGCTGCAGATGAAGTCTATACGTTGGCTGCATGCACAAAACAAAGTCTGTACGTTGCACAAGACAAAGTCTGTACGTTGGCTGCTAGCATAACTCCAAGTCTGTACGTTGGTTGATGGCTGCAACACAAGTCTATACATTGGCCGGCTACTTCACACGCAAAGTCTATACATTGCGTTCTGTTGTGTTCGTGCATCAAGTTACCAAGTCTGTACGTTCATGAAGCAAGGATGTACAGGCTCATGCATGATCAATGTATAAAGTCTATACAGGGTTCATACATGCACACAAAGTCTACACGTCCAAGCCTTGATGCAAAGTCTATACAACAACTACAAGTTTCATTCAAATAGCCAAGGTCACTGAACAAGATGAGAGTCTAAAGACAAAGATTCAGTTGGTACCTTCTAGACCAACAAGGATGAAGTTACAGACATGAACGGGCTGCTAATGGACTCAAGTGACTGAGCTGGAGGGCTAACAAACCAAACCCAGCTGAACTGGGGGTCTGCCCAGCTGGTGGTCGACCGCCAGCACAGGGGCGGTCGACCGCCCCAGCCAAGGAATGCCCGTCTGCAGTTCTTTCAGCTGCAGGTCGACCGCCAGCCCGTAGCGGTCGACCGGAAATCCCAACTGTTTGCAGGTTTCATAGTAGCGGTCGACCGCCAGGAGCTGCAGGTCGACTGCCAGCCCCGAGCCTTCAATGTTGACTTTGTTTCCAACTTCGAAAAAGGCCATTGAACATGGATTTGTTTAATCCAAAAGTCACCTAAACACCCATGATTTGTGGATCTGGTCTGGGGCTTGTCTATAGACTATTCAAAGTCTATAAAACCAACACAAGAGGGTTAGAAACACTAGTTGATCATTTGGAGAAAAGAGAGATCAAGAGAGGCTAGAGAGGAGATTGGAAGAAGAGGTACTGTAGCCATGAACAGTACTTCGTGCAGAAGTTCTACATCCAATTCAAGGGATTCAAGCCTACATCTGAAGCCTTCAATCTCCAAAGAAGAAGAGAAGCAAGCAAGCTCACAAAGGTGATCAAATCTTCATTCAAACCTCTTCGTCAACTCAAGGGAAGATCAAAGCTACATCCAACAATCTCTCCATCAACTCAAGGTGATTCAAGCTCATATTTCAATCCATCAACCTCCAAGGAAGAAGAGAAGCAAGCAAGGCTAATAAGGGAGATCAAAGGAGGCTGCAAGGGTGTGTTCAAGGGAGAGGAGTTCGTGTACTGTAGCTGTGAACAGTACTCCGGGAAGAAGTTCTTCATCAAATCCTCAAGAGATTCAATCTCCAGCAAACCTCAGACAATATCCTTTCTCTTAAGCATATTCTATATCTTTTTGAGTGTTTTTCATAAGTTGTTCTTATTCCATTTCTTTCAAACACTTGAACTTGAGAATCGTCCCTACCGGTGGTTAGTAGGAAGGCAATCGGAGGCTATCCGATTTGCGGTGTTGACGTCCCTACCGGTGTTAGTAGGAAGGCAATCGGGAGTTCTCGATCTGCGGTGTAGCCGTCCCTGCCGGCTTTGTGTGTAGGAAGACAGAAAGAGGGTTTTCTCTGTTCTGTGGTTTGGGGCGTGTCCCCGGTCAAGCTGTGAGTCAGCAAGGAAGCCTCACCGGGTTTTGGTGAGGGGTGGACGTAGGTTGCGGGGTTGCAACCGAACCACCTTAAAAATCCCTGTGTTGTGGGTTGTTTATCGTGTGTGATTGATCTATATCTTTTAACCCCATTCGCAGGTTCGTGTGCTTCCATATTTGGTTAGATTGTTCACACACATATGCACTTTGAGTGATCAACACAGCACATACACACACGCACGGTTGTTGCAAGCTATTGCATGCTCTAGTGTTATGCTTTATGATCCCTGCACTACAAGGCTTATTTCTTTCAAGTTCACAAATATGCTTAAAGAAGTGTGGACGTTTCATAGCTTGTAATCCAAGTCCTTTCATTTGAGCCACTCTACTTAATTCCGCTGTGCATTGTGCCTAAGTGATTCATTCACTTTATAAGAGTGGTTTAAGTTTCTGTTAGCTAAGAGTTTTAAATAGGCCAAAGCCTTTGATAGGATCTATTCAACCCCCCCTTCTAGATCCGTTTACACCTCGCGGGACCCAACAAGTGGTATCAGAGCGAGGCTCTGTCATTCCCAGATCCAACGATCTACAGGGAAAGATCCCGGTGTGTGTTATTTAGCTGGATTCACATGCTACACTTGCTTCGATAGCTTCTCCACCCATTTATGATGGTTCAGATTTTTCTACATGGGTTGGAAGAATGTTCATCTATGTTAGCTCCATAGATCCACAATTGTGGACTCTTATATACAATGGTCCTCATGAGCTGCCATCAAATTCAATTGATTAGTTAGTCGAACATGAGACCAAACACAATGATAATCGTCTTGCATATAACTTAATTACAGCTGCAGTTGATCTAAGACTAATTCATCTTGTGTCCTCTTGCAGCACAGTCAAGCAAGTATTAGACAAGTTGGTGAAAATCCATGAAGGGAAGGAACAAGAACAAGAATGCTTCATGGCCGACCGTGCAGAACAGTCCAGCAATACATCATCATCACAGGTAAACTCTGACTCCGAGGAATTCACTTTTGAAGAGCTTATGGAAGCCTATGATGAATTGATCACACAATACAAAAAGGTAAAAATAGAAAACAAAAATTTGAAAAAGGATCTCAAAAAAATTAACCAAAATGAAAGCTCGATTTGTAAAAAGTGTTCTGTTTTTAAAGAGCTTAACAACACTCTCTCAGTTGATCTAGATACGCATAAACAAAGCATTGCATGTCTAAGGGAAGAAAATGAAAATCTTCATGATGAAATCACTAGGTTGGAAGAAATTGTAATAAAACTTCAAAACCAACCTAAGTCAATCTCTAATGATCAAACTATGGCCGATGGGCTAATCTATCATGAGAAGTTGATTGAAGGAAACAAAAATTCTGTTTCATGCTCTGCTAATTTTGTATGTGAAAAATGTTCATTCTTGAGAAACATAAATGTTGGTCTCCATGATGATCTTGAATGGCAACAAAAACTGATTGATTCTCTGAAAGAAGAGAATAGAGAGTTGTTGGAAAAGAAAATTGAACTTGAACAAGCTGAAGAAGAATTGCATGAAAAAATGGCTACACATGAAAAAGGCAAATCTGTCATTGAAGATCACTCTGAAACTTTGCATATTTTAGAACAACAAAATCAAAATCTTAAAGCAGTAAATGCCATGTTCAATGAGCAATTGGCAGCATGCGAAGAGGGCCTTGTTGAATCTAAACAGCACATTTCCTCACTTGAAAATGAAATTCAAGGTTTGAATGATTTCCTGTCAATGTTTGCCCAAATCCAAGATTCTGGCTCACCGGAAGCCATTACTTCCTGTGGTCACCAAAAAGGGCACACTGCTCGAAAGAAAAGTAAAATTCAGCATGCTCATCCAAACATGCACCACAACATGTCCAATGCTAAATACCATGCCTTCCACAAAATGAATGTCAATTGTTATTATTGTGGTAAACATGGTCACACTGTGCATGATTATTTTATCTTGAGAAATGATGAGCTTAGAGCAGGACAACAAGTGAAAGGGCAAGGAAAGAAACAGGTCAACACTGGCAGAGGGCTTGCTCAACAGAATCACATGGAGAATCAGAAGTGTCGACATTCCTATCGAGACAAGTCGACACTCCCCGTGGCCTTTAATAGAAATGCCTCTCTTTGCTGCTCTCATTGTGGTAAGACTGGTCACACTGACCAGGAATCCTGGTATTTGAAAGAAAGACATCACCCTCATACCATGAAAGGTAAAAATTATGCTCGCCCACAAAAGCATAGTCCACATGCACACGCACATGAACATAAAAAGAAAAATCAATCTTTTGTGTGTTGTTTCTATTGTGGGAAAAATGGGCATGAGATATATGATTGCCTCACAATGAGGGAGGATGATGTGATTGCCTTGAAAAAGATGGGCCAAGATGCTAAACATGTTGCTAACCCACAAGGACCCAAGCAAGCTTGGGTACCTAAAAATTCCAAATGAGAATTTTGGGTGCAGGATGCCTTGGAGCTGAACAAAGGATCATAAGGTAAATAAAAGCTCAAGGCACAGGTATGTACATAAACCTTTAAGTTCAGTCATCTTGCATGTTTAATCTTGACATGTAGATAGTGCATCATACGTCTGCCCAATGTCATTAGATTCTGCAAACTGAATTGCTCTTAGAAATGCAAAACCCCCAAGGTGTGAGATGAACTTTTGAGCTTGATAACTTGCTCACACCATGCTTGATTTCAACTGTTTAATTCATGAAAAACTTGTAATGCTGATGAAGTTGATGTGATGATGAGTTGCTTAAGTCTTGCTATCAGCCACTTGAAATTCTTGGACTTTGGTTTTGACGATGCATGTCATGGCTGCATTTTCAACTCGTTATTCATGTTAGCATTATTCAAAAGGGGGAGTCTAGCAATTGACATCATCATGTTGCATTCAGTTCAAAATCAATTATGAATGATTTGTGTTTGCATCATATTGTGATCACACATACCTTAATGCACATCATGTTTAGAAGACAAAAATGCACAATCATTTTGCAGCATCTTCATTGCATTGTGTATTCACATAAGTCTTAGGCTGCATAATTCATTGCCAACCCATGCATGTACTCAGGGGGAGTCAACATCAATCTAGTTTGAATCATTTCACATCATCTCACTCTTGCACGGCCATGGTATATCAAATGTTGATGTATGGAAAGGCAGGTTATGCTTGCCTAGAAGCACTCAATATGCGTGAGGTTTCACCTCCGCCACATACCATGCGTCAATGTCTCATATAGGCTATATAGTAAGGGGGAGTTGTCTCTTTGCAGCATTCATGCATATGTTTCATCTTCATTCTGTTGACATCATGGCATAGAATGCATCTTCTCAGGGGGAGCTTGTTCATCATGAAAATCCAGTCAAAATTCTACCGGTCGACCTCACTCCTTTGACAGGTCGACCCCACATTTCTTTCTGTCTAAAAATTACGCTTGTCTGAGCTCAGTGCATAACCTCAGGGGGAGTGTTCTTCATCTATTCTTGCCTACCAGTTATGCAACACTCTCTTCTTAAACCAAGCCACTGCATGATATTGCTTAATCCTTGTGTGGTTCAATTTGGATTCAAAGTACCTTGAACTTCTTGGAGGATTCCCTATCTATTATTGAGGTTGTTTATCAGAGTAAATCTTCAAGAAGAATTTTCTCTTATAGAGTCTTGTGATTGCCATGAACATGAATGATTTTAGTTTAACATTAATGATTTCTTGAGTCTTGAAGTTTGATGGTCTTGAACATGTTTGTGATCGGGTTTAATAGACTTAAACTAGTTTCTCATGTTTTGACTTGTTATGACATCTTGAATCTGAAAAATTTTTGAGTACAAAGGCATCCTTGATCGAGAAACTTCAGCTAAGTATTGTTTTTAAACATTTGTTGAATCTTTTTATTTCAAAAAGTGGCTATACTTAAAGTAAGCTCAAGACATAGCAATGGCACTGTTGTTGAGAAATATATCTCATCATCAAAGAAAATGAGGTTCGATATGTCATGAGGTGACTATGCTATCTCTGTTCTAAGTGAAGCAAAATCGTGAGCTACACTGAGTAACTGGGGGTGCTTGCGTCTGGTAAACGTGCACACTCACGTCAAAAGGTGGTTGCTACACTTGACTGCTCGTTAAATGATGACAATCATCTTTCAAATGATTTCAAAAAGAAAAATCTGAATGTGTAGCACTCATGAATCAAATCTAAGTCATCTAAGTGTTTAACCTCAATACTTATTGTGGTCATTCTCAAGGGAACCAATGAAACTGAATGAGTAAGATAAGAGAAGGTGAATCTGGTTTTGACATGAATTTCTGGTTCACTACTATTAAACTTGCATGCAAATGTCTTCATGTGATTCTACTGAGTAGGCCAGAACTCATTAGCATTAAACCAATCTGAATGTAAGAGCTGGTTCATTTGGGTTCTATAACTGAAAATTCTGAAAAATCCATAACTCTGATTTATGAACTTGGTTTAGATTAAAGAACCTCCATTCTTTCTTGAGAAGTCATATCTTGATGCTCCTTCTTGTTTGTCTTCATCTGTCATATCTACATAAATCATCCAGGCTGCCATGCTTACATCACCTTGGTATAATCCAACAAGTGGTATCATCTTGATGCTCCTTTCAAGTCGTATCCAAAATCATTGGTGTCTTCTGTCAAGTGATATCACATTGCTTTCTCATTCTTTGGCATGTGGCATAAGTCCTAGCATCATTAGCATCATGCTTTCATGCAATAGGGTGGCATGCACGTCTTACTTCATACAATTGTAGCTTGCATTTATCATTTCCATGCACTGCATAGAAAATCCAAAAAATCTGAAAACTAGAAAACCACTAAAAATCTTGCAAAACTTGAAATCAAAAATTGCTCCTTGGCTGCTCTATCCATCTCCTATTTGAGAAATTGAATCATGCTGATGTGGCTCCACCTCTCCCACATATATTGTCTTTGCCAAGCCACGGGACACCACCATGTTCGATACATCCATATCATTCATTGGTATCAGTCCCATAACTGGCTTTCCACAATTGGTTGTTCTCTTTGGTTATTTTATCAATCATAATAAGTGTACAACCATTGGCATGTATTTCCACATCATCTTCTGGAATGTTGCCTGCAATGACATGTTTCTCCACATTATGGTTGCTTGTAATGATGTCACATAGGAGATGCCAGAGCTTCTTGTAAGTCATTTTGTGTGCGTCATTAATGCGAGTCTCTCTGTTTCTTTTCTGGATCTTTTGATGTTGTCAAAGGGGGAGAAGTTTATGTGAGTCATTAATCAAAGAATGTGGTAAGTTTATGTGAGTCATTAATCCAAGAATCCACTCTGTGTGTCAAAGGGGGTGAGAACCATGTGAGTCTTTGTCAAAAGGGGATAGGGAGAGAATCATCATCTTCTTCTTCTTAAGAATGTTTTTGACTCATAATAGCCATGTGAATTACTACTGCATGTGAACTCATAATGACTCATAGTTTAGAATGACTCATAGTTGCCATCATCAAAAAGGGGGAGAATGTTGAACATGTGTGCAACATGATTACTTTTATGGTTTTGATGATGTCTGTCTCTGTAGTCATTAATGAGCTATACCTGCACTTGATAATGTTAATATTCATACATTTCAGGTCATTATATCTCCAGTGCAGACAATCAAGATCAAGAGGCATGGTTCAGCAAGTCTATACATCAGCAAGTCCATACACTCGGCTTCAGCAAGTCTATACATCAGCAAGTCCATACACTCGGCTTCAGCAAGTCTATACATCCAACAAAGTCTGTACACTCAGATTCATCAAGTCTATTCATCTGACAAAGTCTATACATAGGATGAAGTCTATACGTTGCTGCACACAAAGTCTATACGTTGCTGTAGATGAAGTCTGTACGTTGGCTGCATGCACAACTCAAAGTCTGTACGTTGCACAACACGAAGTCTGTACGTTGCGGTAGATGAAGTCTGTACGTTGCTGCAGATGAAGTCTGTACGTTGGCTGCATGCACAAAACAAAGTCTGTACGTTGCACAAGACAAAGTCTGTACATTGGCTGCTAGCACAACTGCAAGTCTATACGTTGGTTGATGGCTGTAACACAAGTCTATACATTGGCCAGCTACTTCACACGCAAAGTCTATACATTGCGTTCTGTTGTGTTCGTGCATCAAGTTACCAAGTCTGTACGTTCATGAAGCAAGGCTGTACAGGCTCATGCATGATCAAGGTATAAAGTCTATACAGGGTTCATACATGCACACAAAGTCTACACGTCCAAGCCTTGATGCAAAGTCTATACAACAACTACAAGCTTCATTCAAATAGCCAAGGTCACTGAACAAGATGAGAGTCCAAAGACAAAGATTCAGTTGGTACCTTCTAGACCAACAAGGATGAAGTTACAGACATGAACGGGCTGCTAATGGACTCAAGCGACTGAGCTGGAGGGCTAACAAACCAAACCCGGCTGAACTGGGGGTCTGCCCAGCTGGCGGTCGACCGCCAGCACAGGGGCGGTCGACCGCCCCAGCCAGGGAATGCCCGTCTGCAGTTCTTACAGCTGCAGGTCGACCGCCAGCCCGTAGCGGTCGACCGCAAATCCCAGGGACCGCCCGTTTGCAGGTTTCATAGTAGCGGTCGACCGCCAGGAGCTGCAGGTCGACCGCCAGCCCCGAGCCTTCAATGTTGAATTTGTTTCCAACTTCGAAAAAGGCCATTCAACATGGATTTGTTTAATCCAAAAGTCACCTAAACACCCATGATTTGTGGATCTGGTCTGGGGCTTGTCTATAGACTATTCAAAGTCTATAAAACCAACACAAGAGGGTTAGAAACACTAGTTGATCATTTGGAGAAAAGAGAGATCAAGAGAGGCTAGAGAGGAGATTGGAAGAAGAGGTACTGTAGCCGTGAACAGTACTTCGTGCAGAAGTTCTACATCCAATCCAAGGGATTCAAGCCTACATCTGAAGCTTTCAATCTCCAAGGAAGAAGAGAAGCAAGCAAGCTCACAAAGGTGATCAAATCTTCATTCAAACCTCTTCGTCAACTCAAGGGAAGATCAAAGCTACATCCAACAATCTCTCCATCAACTCAAGGTGATTCAAGCTCATATTTCAATCCATCAACCTCCAAGGAAGAAGAGAAGCAAGCAAGGCTAATAAGGGAGATCAAAGGAGGCTGCAAGGGTGTGTTCAAGGGAGAGGAGTTCGAGTACTGTAGCTATGAACAGTACTCCGGGAAGAAGTTCTTCATCAAATCCTCAAGAGATTCAATCTCCAGCAAACCTCAGACAATATCCTTTCTCTTAAGCATATTCTATATCTTGTTGAGTGTTTTTCATAAGTTGTTCTTATTCCATTTCTTTCAAACACTTGAACTTGAGAATCATCCCTACCGGTGGTTAGTAGGAAGGCAATCGGAGGCTGTCTAATTTGCGGTGTTGACGTCCCTACCGGTGGTTAGTAGGAAGGTAATCGGGAGTTCTCCGATCTGCGGTGTAACCGTCCCTGCCGGCTTTGTGTGTAGGAAGACAGAAAGAGGGTTTTCTCTGTTCTGTGGTTTGGGGCGTGTCTCCGGTCAAGCTGTAAGTCAGCAAGGAAGCCTCACCGGGTTTTGGTGAGGGGTGGACGTAGGTTGTGGGGTTACAACCGAACCACCTTAAAAATCCCTGTGTTGTGGGTTGTTTATCATGTGTGATTGATCTATATCTTCTAACCCCATTCGCAGGTTCGTGTGCTTCCATATTTGGTAAGATTGTTCACACACATATGCACTTTGAGTGATCAACATAGCACATACACACACGCACGGTTGTTGCAAGCTATTGCATGCTCTAGTGTTATACTTTATGATCCCTGCACTACAAGGCTTATTTCTTTCAAGTTCACAAATGTGCTTAAAGAAGTGTGGACCTTTCATAGCTTGTAATCCAAGTCCTTTCATTTGAGCCACTCTACTTAATTCCGCTATGCATTGTGCCTAAGTGATTCATTCACTTTATAAGAGTGGTTTAAGTTTCTGTTAGCTAAGAGTTTTAAATAGGCCAAAGCTTTTGAAAGGATCTATTCAACCCCCCCTTCTAGATCCGTTTACACCTCGCGGGACCCAACAGGCTTCTCTTCCTCGGATGCAATCCGATAACTCCGTTGCATCTTCTAGGAGTTGTGCTCTCCGTACCGCATCACTATATATTTGAATATCCATCGGGGCGAGTTGAGTAATGTATTGAGGCTTAAGGCCGTTAAGAAATCTCCGTGCCTTCATTTTGTCGGTACCCACGAGATGTGGAGCGTACCGAGATAACCTCAAAAATTATGCTTCATATTACGCCATCGATAAACCCCTTTGCTTCAAAGCGGCAAATTCGGCGGCCTTTCTTTCTTGTACTCGGTTGAAGAAGTATTTACTATTGAAGTGTTCCACGAACTCTTCCCATAGAATTTGGTCGTGCGGTAAAGTAGCTTCGACCGATTCCCACCAGGCACGGGCATCTCTTTCCAGTTGGAAAGTAACGAGTAGGACCTTTTCCTCGTCGGCACATTGCATGCCTCGAAAAATCCTCTCGATTTTCTTAATCTAGTGTTCGGCTTCATCCGGATCCGTAGATCCAGCGAACTTGGGAGGGTTCATGCTTCGGAAATTCCTATGCAAATCACCAGCTCCTCAGTTTGCTCCTCCCTGAGCAACCTGTTGGAGGGCTTGGGTTAAGCCTTGAACGGTGCATTGCATCTCGCGCCATTGAGCTCTCTCGACTGCCATCTGCGAGAATTAGCCTGAAACCATAATTCTAAGGTTTATTGTTTTTGTTTTGATATTTATTTCCTGATATTTCCCTTTTTCTTAAAGCTTAACCCGTGTTTCTACCCAATCTTACCGGGAAGGTTTTGAGACCTATCCAATTTCTAGATATTGATCTAAAACATAACCTAAGTTTAAGAATGAACCTATACTTGTGAAACCTAAGATTTTATGTAACCTAGGCTCTGATACCACAAAGACTGTCACGCCCCGACGCGAAATATCGGGATGCGAACTAGTCGTAAACAATCGTGTCGAATCAGAGCAAGTACAAATTTATTTCTAAAGTCAGAAATGAATGGGAAAATAATACTTTTATTCCATCAAAATGAAGTTTACATCACTAATTCATAAGCCATAAAGGCAAATTACAACTTCCAATCCCAAAGTACATCATTCTTGTAAAAATACTAATGATCTACATAAACCTAGGTAAAAAGGAAAATCACTCTCTCACTCTTGTCCATTCCCTTGTTCATTTTTATTTTCTGCAACAATTAACTAAAACGTAGGGTGAGCTAAAAGCTCAGTAGGATTTTATATCTCTAAGAACCAAGCAATCTTTAAGTATTAACAATTTAAGCAATTTTCTAACTTGTATCGGGAAGTGTATAAACATGAATGGAATTTCCAAGTAATTGAGATAATATGATATCAAGATGAATTTTCAAGTAATGACTTTGAACAAGTAAAGAATTTCATGTAATTGGCCATTTTCACGCAAGTCAAGTAATTCATGTAATTTTCAAGTAAACAAGTAACAAGTACGAATAGTGGAATGCCGTAAAATCTAGCAAGTCATGCACTTCGGTGTAATGTCACACCGTGGTCAATAAACTCCCATAGGCACAAGTACTTTCGGGCGCTCCTCCCAGGACCAGACCGGGCCCCATTAATGCCAGGCATTGGGTCAGTGGATCATAAGATCCCAAGTACGTTTAGACATCCACTTAACACGGTGGCCAATGAATTTCAAGAATAAGCTCATTTGTAAAAAGTACAGATTTGGCAAAAATCTCAGAAGTAGCAAGAGGAGTGAATAATAATTTTAAGGCATCATGTTTAACGACATTAAGTCGTGGAATTCAAGAAAGAACGGTAACTAGGAAGAAAATTCAAGTAAGTAAAGTTTAATAGAATTAATTTAATTCCATGGTTTAATCTTGTGTGCATTTGGTTTAAAAGTATTTAGACATGTTTATAGGAAGTTTTCGTACATTAGCGATGCATTAGTTTAGCCAAAACGGTGATTTATTATTATAAAAATCAGAATGTATGAAAATAGATTTTTATGCCGAAAATAATTCTATCTTGCTGAAAATAATTTTAACATGCTGAAAATGATTTTCATATGTGACTTTACTGATAAGATGATAAAAATAATTTTTTCATGCTGGATTTAATTTTTAACATGCTGAAAATTAATATTTTACATGCTAAAATTAATACTTAATATGCTAAAGTAATTAACTTACTAATAAGATGATAAAGATAAATTTACCATGCTGATTACAGAAATTCTCTGATAACAATATAAATTTTATCGTGCTGAAAATCATTTTTCTATATTTATTTACTAATTATTTGATAGGAAAATAGAATTATCATGCTAAAGAATAGTTTTAATATACTGAAAATAATTCTAACATGCTAAAAATAATTCTAACATGCTGGAATAATTTTACCATACTGGAAGAAATTTTATCATGCTGGAAGTAATTTTCATGCATCAATTTACTAATTATTTAATAAGAAATTAGGTTTAGTATGCACAAAAAATAGCTTTAAATAAATTTAACATGCTGAAAATAGTTTTTATATCTCAGTATATATAAATTAATTTTATCATGCTGGAAGTAATTTTTAACATGCTGGAAATTTTTTTCATGTATAAGTTTACTAATAATATGGTAAAGAAAAATAGATTTTTACATGCTAAAAATAATTTTATTCTACAAAAATAAATTTTTTACATGTTGTAAAGATTCAAACATGCTAATATTACTTTTTATTACTTTTGGTGACTAAATAGTTATAATTATTGGAGATTCCAAATATTATAATTTATATTATGTTCATAATGTGTAGTGACTAATCTTTAGTCCCACATTGGAAGTTTGGAAAACTTGCATGATTTTATATGTTGGAGAGCTCACCCTTGAGTCAGGACCCAAGGGGCATAGGATGTGGGCTCGAGTTATGTGTGGATACAAAACTATACTAATCATATATTTATTTATTTATTTGTTCCGAGCCGCACTGCACTGCGTTGAGCTAAACTGGACTAGCGCGAACTGAAATTATTTTGTTTGACATTATATATATATTTTTATTTTTATTTTTGAATGCGCTAGCCTGGACTAGCGCGATCTGAAGAACGCGTTAGCCAGTGCTAGCGCGATCTGGACATTATATACATTTTTTTTAAAATATAGATATATTTTTTTAGAATATTTGTTTGACCCCTGAGAGCGGAAAAATACATTGTATGAATGCGCTATGTCGGGGCAGCGCGTTCAGAACGCGCTACTGAGGTATAGCACGTTCTGGACCTGATGAAAAAAATGGGAATACCCCTCCAATAAAAAAACCATAACTTGCTCATTTCACAACGGAATTTAATAAATGAGCTATCAATGGAAAGAGGAAAGAAAAACGAACAAGATGGCATGCTTTAATTAGAGTTTAATCTGAGAGACACCTATCTTTAGACGGATCTAAAGAAATATTCCCAAATAATAAGAAACTCTTTGATCTTCCAAATCTTCCTTCAAATCCTCACCAATCTTCGCAGCATCGTAACCTTAGCGTCCATGGATGATTTGAGGGTTGAATGGGGTTCTATTTATAGCCAAAACTTGACCAAATTTGTCAAGATTCCTTACCTAACAATGCCAAACTTTCCAACTCCGAATTAGAAGAAAATTCTAATTTTTCTTCTTAATCTAGCCTCCATTTGGTGTGAAACTAATGTAAAAACGGCTGGTCCAAGGTGGGCTGTTAGGTAAGAGTCGTTTTTTGTGTCAACCTTCTAGAAATGGGGTTATTTTAATCTTTTAAATTGCATATTAAACACATGTTATGAAATTAGGTTAATTTAACCTTTAATAAATCGCTTAATCTATTAATCCAGCCCATTATGGATTATCCAATAGACCAATTATAATTCTAGTCCATTATATGGACTTTTATTGGGCTTTCTATGATTTATCTAAGATTTAAAGTATTTAATATCTATTTACTTCTAGTTAATTCAAGTAAATTTAATAAACTACTTTATTTCATATAGTAAATTGTAATTTAATTATTTCATAAAAATTTTAATTACATAATAAAATTAAAAATTTTATTTCTCATTTTTAATTATCAGGTTTTTACACCCATAACGAGGTCTTAATCGATAAAACTCTTCCAAGTACCAGAAAAAGGTGAAAAAAAATCATCATGATAACAAATATACCCAAAAAATTTTAAAAGAATAAAAAAACTAAATAAACAAAACTCTGATTGATTAAATCATGTCAAAAACCCATACCCCATCAACCAAAGACCCGAGGCAAAACACGGTTCAAGATGCTTTCTCAGACATCACGAGATACACAGTGGATCTAACTATTCTCCTGTCCATTTCTTGAGAGAAAAAATGCACAAATAGGGGATCATAGAGATATATACACAAGGAAATCCAGATCAGGACAAGCCTAACATATACAACAAGTACATAATTATTTCAAAATTATTATAAAGAGACAAAATATTCTCCACAGATATCATCACATTTTGCAAAGATATGATTAATAAAATAATAAACAAAAAATTATACCAAATCCACCCCCACCCCTAGACGACAACAAAATAAATCCAACATTGATTACTCCAGTAGGGTCATGGTCAACACAGCTGCTTAGGAGGAGGTATTGACACGGAGAAAAATTTGGCTACAAGTATTCACAAGGTCAAGGAACACATATCCCACATGTACGTGCATTGATTTTGATTCTCAACTATGCATGAAAGACCAAACATAATTACGTATTAATTTTTTGGACAAGAGAGAGAAGAAAAATCTTACGGCTAAGACTGAAGGTTGGTACCAACGACAGTACAAAAGAATCTGACACACCAACCTAATCACTTACACAATCAACACGAGACGACGATGTCCACAGATAACAATAGCACGACCACCATCACCGGAAATGAACCACAAAAGGTGAAGTGGGACTAGGGAAGGATTGAGAAAACGAAGGCAAGAACAACTGAGAAACGGGCGAGGGACCGTGGATGTGCTTAAAAGGAGAGGATATTTAACTGTTCACTCGCGAGAAAGGAGTCGACTGTAATAACCTACATGCAGTTACCAGAAGAGATGGCACACTACAAATCTACAAGATTCTCTCCCATTTCCCACGTCAGGAGGATGACCACTGGAAGGCACCGTTGCCTGGGTAGCACCGAATGAGGACGAATGAGGATGAACCAAAAAGCTTATGGGATAAACCACTAGCACATGGAGATCTCGTAGGCTAGACGAACGAGGGATCGAGGGGTACGTACAACGACTGCAGGAGGAAGGATGGAGAGGATCGACATCAGATGGGAGCTCTGTGGAGAGACGAGGGTTTCGCAAGAACAAGAGGGAAGAAGGGTTCGCAAGGTCCCGAGGTGATGTGCAAGGTGCCAGGCTCAGGACAAACCTAACCCACCTCAGCCGGTGAGTTTCGAAACTCAGGATTATCTCGAGATTAACCCTATGATAATTCGGATCAAGTGAAATTGCCTATCAAACCACAAAAAGGGTTAACTCTGGGTTAATTTCGGGTTAACCCAGGATTAACCCTCGACCAAAGCGGGACTATGGCATTAAGATTTCAAGGTTTAGTGAAAGCTTAATTAGCTTAAGACCCCACCACTTGACATAGTTGGTTTGCTATTGTCACAATTCACAAGGAGGTGGAGGGTGGTGGTTATAAATATGAGTTGATGGCCTCACGATTGTCATGAGATCCTCGGTGACATGCAACTACAATAATCTTAACCACGATGAAACTTCAAATTTATAAGCTGGGCATACATTAATTGCAAAGATGTTAACTGTTAACCTCCTCATTGAATGCACAAGTATAAAATGCCATCCAATTCTGAACACGCAAGGGTACGAAAGACTGCAAAACAAGCTAATTTGTAAGACAATGTGTATATGTAACTATAAATCCTAATATTTTATGAATTAGGGTTCATAAAATATTACGAACTCGTGACCAGTTCATGATCTTACACCAAGGCAATGTGGCCTAAATAAGAGCATTTCTACGATAGCTCGTTTGGGGATTTGGCACCTGATAGATGGTAGTCACTATGCTGAGTTTCGTCACATGACAGAGGAAGCCAGACAAATTACACCATGAACTGGTCACGAGGGCCTCTCTCTAACCAATAGTAGGGTGTAAATCCCAAAGCCTGCAAAACCATCATGTCGGATGTTAGAAGAGGAATCAACAATGTGTTGAATCAGAGAAATCCCCCCCCGGCCCGTTTGCACACCATGCCCATAATATTTTATGGTATTTACATTAAAAATGAGAAGGAAAAAAAGGGGGAAATGTCTGCCATCTCGTAGACTCTTCCGTTAGTATGAATAAAAGATTCCCCCATAATATAAAGTTTGCAAACCATCTATATTTTCCAAATGCCAGGTGAAGTGCACACCTTACATCATCGCATCGGAACCAAGGGAACGACACATTGGATATTTGTAATACAGACATAAATAACGGACAATTCAGGGAAAAAAGACGCTCGTGATCCTACCTCTCATTTGATACTTCTCATTTGATCCTCGTCGACTCTACATATTAGGCCTACTTCGTCACCGTTGAGAGAACCCTAGATCTACTATTAAGTTTTAATCCCTACTTAACAAATTATTTATGACTGCATTTTACCTACTGATAAGATGCTACTACTCAACCAATTTCAAAACCCTAGTTAAAAGGAAACATACACGAAAACGTTCACTTTTTACGAAAAAGTAGATGGGGACGACTATGCACAATCAGCGCTGGGGGGATTTTTTAATACGCTGGCATGTGAGGATTCACGTTGGGTGATCACTATTTGGTTCAACCTGAAAATTAAATCGAATCGATAGATTTACTTCGATTTAATTTAAGTTAAAATTTAAAAAATTTCAGTTTAGGTTTAAATCGGACCGTATTAAAAATTTTAGTTTGGTTTGATTTTAAAGTTTAGAAAACCAATCGAATCGAATAACCTGAATTTAAAAATATTTTTGTCAAGTTAATATAAGTGTATATGTAACTATAAACCTTAATTCAAAAAATTCAATCCCCGTCATCCTGATGGAGTTTCTGACTCTATAAAATATATTTCAAATCACATTCTATTTTATTGAAATTGAAGTTTTAATTTTTTATGTGAAAATATTATGGAGCTTGTTCATATAATTTATAACTTTTTATGTTATATTTTTAATAATTATTCTATTTGATAGAAAATTTTCTACCCTATTTTTTCTCGTACTCTTATTTGAATTCAATCTAATTTCTAAAAGAGGAGATAAATATGATTCAAACCGAGTAATTTGATTTAATTTAATTTGATTTCAAAATAATTTAATTTAATTTAATTCAAGTTAAAATCTTAATTCGGTTCGATTTAATTTAAAAAAAATTACCTACAAATCAAATCAAAACAAATCGTACTCACCGTTACGTGTAAAGCCCTCGGTCCTCTTTGCTCTCGTTTGAGGCACCCCGATGGGAGGTCTCTCAAGCGGACTCTAATATGAGGGTGCCAGTGGAGGAACCTCAATCCTCTTTCATCCCCTCGAGGGAACCCTACGCACTTCCTCCTATGCGCTGTCCGCCTCAGTCTTCAACCTCGTTTGTACCGTCCTTCTCTTCCTTTCTTCCCGCAATTACCGTGTAAGGAGTGCGAAGGGCCCAGCATCATCGTTGGAGGGAAATGGGGCGAATCCATGTGTCCCCAACAAGAGGAATGGGGGCTGGCATGGTCGGCGAAGGGAGAAATGGAGGCCTCACGTCTTCGGCGAGGGGAATGGTGGCTAGCGTCGTTAGAGAAGAGAGAAATGAGGCCTCGCGTCGTCTGCGAGAGGAATGAGGGCTAGCATGGTCAGAGGAGGGAGAAAATGTGGCCTCGCATGGTCGACAAAGGGAATGGAGGCTGGCATGGTCGACAGAGGGGGAAATGGAGCAGTGGCCTATTCGAGGTGTGGGGAGTAGCATCATCACCGAAGTGAATGGAAGTTGACGCGGTCAACAGAGGGGGAAACAGGAGCAATGGCTTGTTCAGGGAGGGGGGGCTAGATCTCACATCGCCGATGGATGGAGACCGGGAGCACAAGCTTGTTAGGGGGGGGACCCAATCTCGCGTTGTCGGAGGGGGGACCAAGAGCAATGGCTTGTCCGAGAGGGGGGGGGGGCTCAATCTCACCTCGTCGACGAAGAGGCGTAGTAAGTTCAAACCTATGTGGGGAGGGAGGTCTCAATCTGAGGGGTAGCAAGAGTCGGGTGCACAAGCTTGTTCAAGGAGGGGGACATGGAGCTCGTCGACGCGGTGAGGGGAAATAGGCCAAAATCGAAAGCCCGCGCTCCACTACCTTCTCAAATTTCTCAGAAGGGCGAAGAGGAGATTCACTCCCCACCACATGCACATTTAACTCCTGTCCTCTTAGTCTGAGAGGACTCCCGCGGTCACCATGTGCCCCGCCAAGGCCTCACCGTCTCACACCGCCTCACTCGCGGCTGGCCCAATGAGGCGTTGGTTTACAAGCTGACCAGGCGTTGGTTTGCAAGCTGACTAGGAAGTGCTGCACACTAACTTTTCTCATGGATTTTCAACGTACTTTCCCGTAATGTCGTACATGTGAAAGTAGCCCTGTAAAGAATCATACATACATTTGAGAACCAAGCGCTATCAGATCACTGTCTTCACAGTGGAGAATAGCCAATAGTCAACGAAATTAGCAAGATCAAGAACAGTTTTACATGACACGTAACCATTAGGTTTTCACATATACAAACATCAGGGGTCTTCCAGAAAATCACTAGCTACAAGAAAGAGTAGGCGAAAAAACATCCGGCGAGGCACAGCTATTATTGAACTAGAAATTCAACACACAATTATTGTTCCCCACAACCAGCCGATGGATCATCTGTGAATTCACATGCCACTCTGAAGAGCAATGTAAGCGACAGAGAACGGGTTCCAGAACACGATTGAAGACAATCTAAATTCCAGAAAAATACCGGCAACTCCAAAGACGAGGTTTCCAGAAGGGTGAAAGTCCCAGAACGAGTTAGCTACTCCAGTCTCAAAAATGAGATCCTACCAAGAACACAAGAAACCAAATATTTACAGGACATTGTCATGCTGACACATGCAGCAAAAATACACGATTCCTTGTTCATTGTTTAATTCCTCCACTGAAAGAGTTAAATACAACACGAAGGCTCCTGCCGACTAAATACATGGATTCAACAACCATAAAATACCTTGCCAGCTACAATAGAAATTTTAAGAGAATACACAAAATCATTGCATGCAGAAGCCCTGGTAATGCATTAACCGACACGTGTGCACCAGAAACGTTCCCAGAAATGCTTCCAGCAGGACCATTTGCAGGAGATAGACCACCAGGAAGAGTCATAGTGGCTGGTACAAAGGACTTTGGTACTGTTGCCCCACTACCCCCCGAATGGGAGGGTGATGGAGAAGGAGCAAGAAAAGAATCATGAATAACTGCAGAAGGTGGTGTGATGAGAGAGGGAAACTGATGTTGCCCTGCACCAGGATGTAGATATAAAAATGTTATGGTTCAATCATATGATTCAACGCAACTAACCTACAAGCTGTTAGAGTTCAAACAATACTACGTAAAAAACCATGGGACCAAGGCAGGTAACTCTGAAGACAATTTGAGGGCACCCCACGGAACTCTTACCTGGGCATTTAGGTTGCAGAGATGTAGACAACCTGAAATATGGTGAACAGCAATGATCAGCTCAATTCGAGAGAGAGAGAGGGGGGGGGAGGATGGTAAAGCAAGAAACTCACATAGTGACGATGGTTCCATTGACAAAACCACCGTAAGTGCAAGAGGTAACATTGCAACCAGCACTAGTGGGCTGAGATGTCACATTCCCAATCATAAGGTTACTGTTCCTACACTGCATACTTGAACATGAAACTGCCAAAGAAGCCGGTGTACAATACAAGCTACAAACAACGAAGGGACTAACATATTAGTGAGAAGACAAACATAAGAAGGGGTAAAGATCTTTTGGGAAGAAGAATCAAGAAAAGTTAATTTGGTTACTTGAGATTTCCTGGGCCACAACTGCATTGAACACAATGACTTGCAGTAATTGCATAGCTTCCATTAGCCACAATCAAGTCATAATCGGAGGAGTATTTGGGAAATGCTGATGTACATGCTGCAAATTCAACATAACAGCTAATCAGTAACATATTTACACCCACAAAGGAGAATTTTCTAGATGGGCAAATAAAGCTAGGCCAACTTCCTATGGACCAGATTGAAAGAGATACCAGCTTTAAAAGCACCAACGGTGGTGTGGGTATCGAGGTCATTATTGATCAAAGCTTCGGCGTATGTAATTGTCGGGGATGGGCATACTTGCCTACAGGTAGTGTCAGAGCAGACTGCTGGCAGAATGATTTCTGACACCGATTGATATTGCTACAGATCCTAGTGCCACTGTTTCTCAGATGTTTGAACCATCTGCTGGATAGCTTCCTTCCTTCAGGTAGCCGATGGAGGAGGAGGAGATTCCAGATGTGGTGGATCTCTTGTCCGTCCTACAAGACTGCAATCTAAACCTCCTTTGCTCAGACTCGGCATTGGAGCTGGGATACTAAGGGCAGATTCACCAGTAAGTTGGGTTATGCCTTCTTGGCAGATGGAGTCTACCATCCTCTTGCCCCGCAAATTTGGAAGCCGGCCAGCCCCCTTCAAGTCAATGTCTTGACGTGGAGAATCTCACCTGGTAGAGTTCCTACCTCTGATCAGTTGGCCCGATTTATTGATGGGATTGGTACTGTTTGTAGCTTATGTGAGAAGGAAGATGAGTCTTCAGACCATATCTTCCTCCAATGTGCTTTTGCAAAAGAGGCCTGGGGTCAGATCTTCCTCAAATTCCAGTGCTTCATAGATGTTGCGACCCCTGTAGACACCTTTATCAGTCACTCGTTTGTGAGATGGAGTTCAAAAAAGGATTGAAGATTATGGTAGCTGGTTCTTCATGCTACCTTCTGGGCCATTTTGAGGGAAAGAAATGGCAGAATCTTTAGACAGGAAGCGCATGACCATCTCGATTCCGTGCATCTCATCAGTTTTTCTTTCTTTCTGTTAAGGAATGGGGTGCCATTTTTTGTAAAGTGAACAGCAGTAACTTTGTTCTCTTTTATTTATTGGAGGATAGTCATTGATTTGATGTTTTTTTAACAGGGGAGCTTTTGGCCTCACTCCCTTCTCTCTTGTAACTTCTTTCTACATTTATAGAAATGGTGGTAACATCCACTTTCAATATATATATATATATAAACAAGAAAATGAATATGATTATTGATTAATTACAAGACATCACTGCATCAACATGTAGTGTCCCTCAAGAGTACATCCTTTCATGGACATGGGAGATTTAATTTCTAGTGCCCATCTATCTGTTTAACCCCTCAACTTAATTTGATAAGACTCCTGGAGAAGAATGAACATAGACGTTGGAGGTGAATCCCCTGAATAAGTAGTGATCTCAAGGCAGGTATGAATTTGAGGCCAATTAGTAATTAAATATTTACCGTGGTGATGGGAAGGAGAAAACACCCATAAAAATTAAACCAACACAATCAAGACCAAAAGCTAATAAATAAAAATCTTGTGAAAAACCCAGGTGAAAATGTAAAGAACATATAACCAACAATTGTGGCAAGTAACAATATTTTGTTATTTCAAATGTCAGCGTGAACCAAATTCATGCATCTCATTTGGGTTGTGATACCCTCTATGTTCAGTGGGTGGCACCAGTGGGTATTGAATATAGGTCAACTCAGGATTAAACCCAAAATCTGAAAGAAGGCACTGTGGTTCTAAGTTCTAACTAAACAGGATCCAAATATAGACATGCACCAAAACTGTGTTTATCATGATTGTGATACTTGACGCAAATTGGGTGGCACCGGTAAGTAACGAGCACAAGTCAATGGGGAGATCTGAGCCCCAGTTGTATATAACAGGATTTTTTTAAGTGGATGGTACCACTGTATATATTAATTTAAAGTGAACAGAGGGATTTATAAGTATATGATGTGAGCTCTCAAAACATCCCTATACAACCTTGTACAAAAGAAAGGGGTCACACCAAGAGGATGTGTCCCCCTCAAGCCCACTAACAATAACAAATGAGAAGAGTTTTGTGCATCTGTTTTACAAAGAAGAATAGCCCATTCTCTCACCCTATCTCCAACAAAATCCCCAACTCGCTCTGGGGAGGTGGCCTCCTTTTTGAAAATCCCCTTGTTCCTTTCACCCCAAATGGCCCAAAGGGTGGCATGGAGGATGAGGCACCAAATCTGCCTATCTCCCTTGAGCGGCCAACGGGCCAATACCTGGGCCAGTCCCTCAAAAAGTTGCTGGACCGTCAGCCTGTGCTGCAATCCACACTGGATCTTGGACAAAACATGTCTCCACACATCTTGGGAGAAGTGACAGCCGATGAAGGAATGATCAATATTCTCCTCCTCTACCCCACACAGGCAGCAACGTGTCTGGATACTGAAGTTCACACCGGCCATGCAATGTGCAACCCCTATCCATGCAATGTGCAACCCCTATCCATGAGTATTCACAGGGGTCCAACTAGGCAGTTAGAACATGAGCTAGGAGAGTAAACTCAAGTTACATGTGGACCAAGTGACCCACTCAATCTAAAGTATTGTTCTGCATCTCTATTCCACAAGTATTCTTGAACCACAAAATTCCTTCCCATAATGGTTTATTTTGTAAACTAGACCTGAATCAAAATTCACAATTTCTCATGTTCAGCTTCCCTTTTGGTTTCACAGGTCAACGCAATGGAGGTCAATGCCCAAGACCTCCTCTCCTAAAACTTTAAAAGAAGTAAAAAGACACTAACATGAAGCATTTCCTACTCTCTCCACAGGCCTGGATAACAGTATATGCATATTCACAAGTGATAACATACACTTCCAGTTACAACTTGCTCGATAGAATTGCTACTGCAGGTTAGACCATACTACATACTGGACTTTGTGGAGTTAGGAATTAAAAAGGTGTCGAGTTCAATGGAGTCAGCATACAACCTGGTGTATAGGAATAACCAGATTTCATTACTTCCCAAAATGCAAGTCCATTGAAGCAAATTCCATATCACTACAACCACAATCTTTCTCAGAAAGACAAAATTATGCAAGTTTCTCTGAGAATTAACAAAAATTCTTTATGCCTTGGATTAATTCCAAGAATTATTCAAAGAGACGAGACAGTTAAAGCTAAGATTAGTGTTATTTTAATTTTGATATTTTGTTCAGTCACCAAGAAGCAATCAACTCATTTACAAGACCATGAAATTGACATCCAAACAACAAGCTTATCCATGAATAATCCAAAAACCAAAAACACATTACATCAACCGTGATCCAACATAGGAATCCTAGTTTTCAAAAAAGATCGTTAGTATCAAACATAAAATTTTACAAGAAGAAAGACCCTGAGACTAAGAGGTCACCATGTCTATACCACCCCCATATACATGTTTGCCAAACGTATATAAGTTGCATCCAGAGGACACACTGCCTAATCAGTAAGCAAAAGAAATATAAAAAATATTTAACTTAAGTTTCCAACTTTCCATGTTTATCCAGCATATGCAAAAGAGGATGAGGTTGTTTCCACCCTGCCCATGGAGGTGAATCCTCCATTTCTTCTGCAGACAGAGGAAGACTCGATGCTGGACGACGGCCTGTCGATCGTGGAGAGGAGCCTGCTGCAGGTGGTCACAGGTTCCCCTTCCCAAGCCGTTACTATTGGGGTACCCGTGGAAGGCCAAGAGACCGTCCCAACAAGGACAGATGATGATTTTTTCCCTTCTTGGAGGAATGAGGAACTAATGCATAAAGCACAGTTGTTAGGACTCCAAGTAGGCAATAATCCAGGTAAGTTCATAAAATTACAGAAGACCCCCAGTCACAATGGGCTGATCCAGAAGCCAGCTTTTGAGTGCAAAGAATCCTCTTTGATGAAGGACACCAAGAGTATAGGTGTTATTACCCGACAGAGGATGTCCTTCACTCCAGGGAGATGTCGATTGGCATCCCTATAGTACATCAGTCCGTGTAGTTTCATCATCATCATCATCAGAGCCTTATCCCAATTATTTGAGGTCGGCTACATGAATCTTGTTCCGTCAAATATTTCTATCAAGTGCTATATTCATATTTAAACCCAAGAAACTAATGTCCTTCCTAATAACATCGCACCATCTCATTTTAGACCTTCCCCGAGCTCTTTTACTAGCATCCACTAAGATTCGGTCACATCTTTTAACGGGCTTTGAGTTAGGGCGACGAAACACATGTCCAAACCACCCGAGTCTATTTTCTCTCATTTTACTATCAATTGGGACTATCCTCAAGTCCTTACGGATGCGCTCATTCATAATCTTATCTTTCTTAGTCTTGCCACACATCCATCTCAACATCCTCATCTCTGCTACACACATTTTGTGAATGTGTTCCTTTCGTACTGCCCAACATTCGGTACCATATAACAAAGCAAGTCTCACAACCATTCTATAAAACCTCCATTTGAGTTTCATAGGCACACGGCGATCACAGAGGACTCATGATGTGCTTCTCCATCTTAACCAGCTTAATCCTATGTACAACATCGTCATAAATCTCCACATTCCCTTGTATGATAGACTCTAATTACCGAAAGCTACTACTCTTAGGAATGTTATGTCCATCAATTAGAACCATGTCTTCTAGTACCACTCTCCCATTACTAAAATTACAATGCATAAACTCTAACTTGCTCCTACTAATTTTAAAACCTATAGACTCCAAGGCATGTCTCCAACACTCTAACTTAGTATTTAAAGCATCAATACTCTCATCAATTAAGACAATATCATCTGCAAATAACATACACCAAGGGATATCCTCATGCAATTGTTTTGTTACTTCATCCATAACTAAGGTAAAGAGATACGGATTTAGTGCAGAACCTTGATGCAAACCTATAGAAACTGAAAGTTCACCAGTCTCTCCAGCAATAGGTCGAACACTAGTAATAGCACCTTCATATATATCCTTAACCAAATCAACATATCCTTGAGAGACTTCTTTCTTTCTTAATGTCCACCAAATCAATTCTCTCGGTACTCAATCATACGCCTTCTCCAAATTAAGAAAAACTATATACAAATCTTTTCTCATCTCTCTATACTTCTCCATTAACTGCCGTAGTAAGAAAATAGCTTATGTAGAACCAAACTGATTTTCCGATACAGTAGTCATACATCAGAGACATTTTTCGATTACTCTTTCCCAAAGTTTCATACTCTCATAAGCTTAATTCCACGATAATTATTGCAACTTTGAATATCTCCTTTGTTTTTATAGAAAGGAACTACAATATTTTTTCTCCAAACTTCTGGCATTCTCCGTTCCTTTAAAATTTTATTGAAAAGTTTAGTTAGCCACTGAATACCAATGTCTCCTAGGCCTTTCCATACTTCAATAGATATGTCATTTGATCCTACGACCTTGCCCACTTTCATTTTCCATAAAGCATCCTCCACTTCTGACATCTTAATACGCCTAAAATATTGATATTTATCAAATCTTGTTGATTCTTGGGTACCTTCTAAAGAGAAATCTTTGACGCAATCTCCATTAAGTAATTTTTAAAAATAACAATGTCATCTCTCTTTAATCTCAAGATCCTTAATTAAAATCTTTTGATCTTCACCTTTAATACAACGAACATGATCTAAATATCTTTAATACAACGAACATGATCTACACATCTAGTTTTCCTTTCTCTTAATTTAGCAAGTTTATAAATATGTCCTTTTCATCCTATCGGATTCCTAATTTATTATATAAATCTTCAAATGCCTTTGATTTAACTTCGCTAACTATTTTCTTAGCCCTCTTTTTAACGATTTTATAAGCTTCTAGTGTTTGTATTTTTATTAATTTGCCAAAATTTAAACCACTCCTTTTTTTACTCTAATGGTATTTTGGATTTCCTCACTCCACCACCAAATCTCTTTTTCTAAATTCTTTTTAGCTTTAGATTCGCCTAAGAGTCGTTTTGCTACACTCGTTATACAATTTGTAACATTATTCCACATTATATTATTTTTTTAAAGAAACTTTTAGTGGTTCCGTTATAAGAGATGAAAAAAGTCCTGCAAGCCAATCACTTGAGAAGTGATGGCATCACTTTTTATACATTCTCATTCAAATTACTAATATTTATAACAATTTCTCCACTATGTCTCATTAACGTATGGGTATTACCGTTTGATGTAATGAAATCCTTCAATGCATGCTATGAGGGTTAGATTATAATGCGATTATGATAATGAAGTCAACATGACATATATATTCTAAATGTTCTTGGTCATAGGATCTTTGAGACAGGGCATCAAGGATCTGGATAAACTAGTGCACATGATATCATCTCATATGATGAGTGTGGCTGGTCTCATAGTCACTGGTATTGAGACACTAAGTTATATGTGCAAGTGCTCATTACGAGTATGAGTTCACTGAACTGATCCGCTACGGAGTTCCTGGATGTGTGATTGTACCTAGATGCCAACTAAGATACTCCAAGTCATAATGGTGTGATAAATCCTTAGACTTGAGACACCATGGACACCTTGTGTGTGGATCACTATACTTTGACGTTTGCTTCATAGACCTTAGCCATTGGTCTAATACAGTCAAACACTCGAGTGTGGTGTAAAGCATACGAAGGGAATTGAATGGCCAACAAGAGATCATTCACTCTCCTCAATATACTAAGATGAAGAGAAAATGTCTCAGAGAGTCACACGCAGAGAAAATCCCTAGCCAGGGTAATATAGTGAGGTAGAAAAGAGTTTCTAGTATGATGGTGATAGAGTCAACGGGAAAGAGGATTCTAGTGTGACGGTGAAGGGTGTAAACTATTAGATCGAATGAGAAGGGTTTGGCTATTACACATACCCCAGTCGATTAGAGACATTGTATGATGAAAGGATTATTATTTCACGATAACTAATGATTAAAAGTTTCAATCAAATTATGAATCCCCTGTATTGTCTAGGGGTCAAGACGCGTTGCTTGGGGCCACCCATGATCTATGAGTTACTGTGAATTAATTATGATATAATTAATTCAATGAGTTAAGAGTTGACTCACACATAAAATATTAGGAGTTCTATTATTACCACACACGAAATATTAGGAGTTCTAATTTATTCAACACAAAATAACGAGAAAGGATTCCATTATTTTATGATAAGGATATTGAAAGAAGTTTCAATATTCTTATAGGACTCACTGTCAGCTCGATATTGGGCCTATAATTTCATACACATAAGCTCAGCTTAAGACAAGGGTATTGTGGTAATTATGAGATAATTATTACTATAAAAGGAAGGCTTGAGAGAAACCCTAACACCAAGTAATTAGGGTTCTCTCTTGGACACCCTCCTCCTCTCCCTCTTCATGTGGCCGCCACCCTTTCTCGTAAGAGTTTTAGACGAGCTCATCTTTCCTCCCTTATGAGACATCAATGAGAGAAGATCATGGTAAGGAATTGCTATAGTACGTGGGATCGTCCTACTGTGGAGAGGTCGCTCCATCGACGTAGTAGGCCGTATGGATACCACTAGAGATCAAATGCTTGTAAGGCTTTGAAGGATTCTTAGAAGAGGCATCTAAGATTAGAGATTTGAGATCTCTGCACAGTAAATATCGGATCTTTACTCGTAGATTCCATGATTTCATCGAAATCTACAATGACCCAGGGCAAGAAAATATGGTTTTAAAATTTTATGCCGCTGCGTTTCTAAAAACAGGAGATTTTTTGCAAGAGCATCCTGTAGTTGTTTGTTTTTACTGACGTGTTATGTGAGAATTCTCTCTACCCTGATTGTACTACCTCTACTCATTTTCTAATAAAATTGGTGGTAGAATCCACATTCTTAAGACATGCAAAAGGACATTTTTCTTGCTTATCCAATATCCAAATTCTCTTACATCATGCAACCACCCTAGCTCCTAGATCTCAGTAGACAAGATGCCTAAAATCTCTTGGTCCTTTTTTTCTAGTAATAAAACAACCTTGGATTCTTATGCTAAAAATATAAAAATGGCAAGAAAACCCAAAGCCCTGATTGGGAAGAAGCTCAACCATCAAGAGCGAAAAGAGGATCCACCAACTAATAATGAATAGTTCCCCAACTGTGCATATGTGCCCCGAAAATAGTAGGGCCTTTCAAATGAACCATGTATGTGCCTATCTTTGCCCATGCGCCCGAAACATAACAGGATCTCTCAACTGCTCAAATTCCTCTAAGAAAATAATTGGTCTAAGTAATATTCAGGTTTAGACCACATGAATTCTCTTAAAAGTTAAAACTCTTTTAATAAACATCTTAGCTCCATCTAAATACACCCGCAAACCACATACCTTGAATCTTGTCATCACTCCAAACCTCCCTAGAAGTAGGACAGAACATCCTTCAGGGACACCCTCCCAAGATGAATACGAGCTGAAACTCTAAAAGTCTCCACTTTGTCTTCAAGATGCACAGCAATGTCAAGAAAATTTTGGTGCAAATGGAAAGGCGTAAAAAAAAATGATGATTGGTCAGCTCTGACCATACAAACTTGATCAATTCCATACATCTGGATGTACACGTAGCATATCAGTTTCAAGCAGCCTCAAATTTTTACAGGTGGTGTTGATAATATTTGTTTCACTGCCTTCACTCATCTGCCTCAACATCTTTATTTCTTTTAAACTTATGTACCTTGAACATTGTTCACTACTGGCAATCAAATTTCAATCACTTAATTGACATTGAACTTACATTGCTAGGTCCCTCAGATTCTCTTAGGGCTTCTTTGATAATCGAATAAGAGAGAAATAAGGGGTCTTAACCCGAAGAATAAGAAAAAATACAGTTTGATAAGATTGGTAGATTTTCTCACTCTTAACTCGAGTTTTCTTGGAATAACTAATTCTAGCCAAAAGGTAGAATTAGTTATTCTACCTTAACTCGGATATGTATCAAAGTAAAAAAGTGAAAAAATAAGAATAAATTACCTGGGTTTAAGTTAACCCGATTTTCCCTGTTCTGTTATCAAAGAGAACCTTACTGAACAGGCATGCAGAACCTATAACTATGTCGTCAAAGGCACAAGAGATGCTCGCCTTGGCGACAAGGTGAAGCCAAAAAAGGTAGTTTCAATTTCGGTGTCAGTTTCGGCCAGGTTCGAAACCAAAACCGTTTCGATTTCGATTTCGGCCCGAAACCAAAAAAAAATTTTTTTTTTGCCAACTGAAGGAGTTTCAGTTTCTTCCGGTTTCAGTTGGTAGGTTTCGGATCGTTCCGGTTTAAAATCGATACATTTCGACCGAACCGTTTCGGTTTCGACCGAAACTGTCATCCATGGGTGAAGCAAGGCAACGACAAGTCAACAATGGCAAGTCAATTGACTCTGGCCTTTGTCACCAAAGTGATTTCTGGGTTTGCCTAGCTTGCCAAAACAAGTACCTAACCCAGACCGCAAACCCAGCCCACGCTGAACTTTTTTGGCCCATTTAACCAGACATAAAAGGCCCTTGTCAGCTCACCCCCACCCCCGATCCCCGTTCACCCCCTTCCCCAATCCCCATTCTTCCTGACCCTAGCATATCTACCCCCAATATTGATGACCATCAACCCCAACCATCAATAGGGAACTCTCGGGTGACCATGTTCCAGCATTCTCTTTCTCCCTCGACTCGTGTTTGGGCACCTTAATGCCCGACCTCTCCAAGAAGATAATTAAACAACACTTAATCCTCTTCTTCAAGAGGTGTCTTTAATTTAGTGTCTTTTTATATTCTCTATGCATACTAATGAGTGAGGAGTTCTAAGGGTCACATAAATGTATTATGGGGGGGCCTTTTCACTTTCCTAGGGGTGCTTAGGTATTAGTGTGATAATGGGGTGACTTTTGGGATGATGTGTTGTCATTAAGAGGATGTTTGTTGTACTCCTATATAAACCCCATTGTGGGTTACGAATTTAGCAACGAGAATTTGAGTTTATTCCCCTTCTATCCGTTCTGAGAGTTCTCTCTTCTATCTGGTGCGAGAGAGTGTTCTACTCGTCACTTATCCAACTTCGGTTAAGCCAACACTCGGCTGCCCCGTTATTAGTTGGAATCAGAGATAGGTTTTGTTGTGTAGCTTGGCGAACTCGCTGAGTTCATGGCCGACCGTCGATGTCATGGGCGAAGGGCTTCACCGGTGCGTAAGCACAATATCCGTGACATAGAACTTGACGATTTAAGGAGTCAAGTCCAACAGCTCCAAGAACGTCTTGCTCACTATGAATCTTCATTTCATGAGCATTCATCTCATGAATCGAAGGAGCATGGGGATGACGTTAATCCTTTCCACTCCGCTGCTCATAGGAAGTCGAATGAGGATGTGTCATCAGGGGGAGAGCCTAGAAGGAATTTTCCTCGGCCCAACTTGGATTTCGATCTTAAAGTAGACATCCTCGACTTCAAAGGCCGAATGCAACCAGATGAATTCATTGATGAGCTCAACATCATTGAGAGTTGTGAGACACGGAATCTTTCACGTAGGAAAAATCTGAAAATATAAATGTTCTTTTTGAAAAGAAGCATTCCCCTATCTGAGTAGAGGGTGATTCCGTGGGTGCGCATTGTATCAGACGATTTGGGTTCGAGTGCTGGACCTCTCCCCACTGACCGTAGTCAGTGTTGATTTACATCGGCCTAACGTCCGAACACCTTTGTTTAACTGTCAAAGAAATCTCAAAGTCTTTTATAGAGGTTCTGATGTGGAGGGCAGGCTCATTCGAGAGACTCTCCATGACCACTCATTAACCACCAACATGTTAAAAGAGTTAGGGCTAGGTCTAAACAAAACCCTAAGATTTAGGAATAGAAATGTCAATATGCGGAAGCCGTAGGCATTTTTGAAGTAAAGGGGAGTTTTCTGGACCCGAGGGTATTTTGGTAATTTTACCAACTCAAGGGTATTTTGGTAATTAGGGTTAAGTCTGAGCAAAACCCTAAGACTTAGGAGTAAAGATGTAAACATGCGGAAGCCGTAGGCATTTTTGAAGTAGAGAGAAGTTTTCTGGACCCCGAGGGTATTTTGGTAATTTTACCAACCCAGGAGTATTTTGATAATTTTACCAGGTCAGGGGCACTTCTGAAATTTCTGAGCTGGAACGGAAGTAGGACCGGGTTCCTGACTTCCCAAGGCGCTGAGGCTCTTTCTGAAGGGTTACGGGGGCTGGTAGGCCGTTTTTAGGTCGCAGGGGTATTTTGGTAATTTTACCATACCCTACACAGACCTAGGGTTGGGGTGACATCTGAGTGTCGAACTGGGCTAACATTTTCGGACCGAAGGGAAACAAGGGACTTCGTAGAAGACACATAACTGTCAACTTGGCCGAAGGAGGGGTATATATGCAATTTTGTGAAAGCCGAGAGTTTTCATATAATTTTCCCCCGAGGACATACATAAAACATGCTAAGTGCTTTTATAGTCCGAATGAGTACAAGGGTTGTCGGCGAGTTGTCGACTGTAGAAAAGTGCGCACTAACGCGGGAAGTAGGCAATTACAAAAGTTGCAGGGTATAACTGCAAAGAACAAGACATTTTTTGTTTCTCGGGCTCCGGAGAGGACATTTTTGTAATTCCCCCGTTATACGGACGAAACTACGTAATTTAGTCGTCCCGAGACGTAGAAACTTACAAACATGACCTACTGAGGGACAAAATTACAAAAATACCTCTTAGGGGCATATACACAATTACAAAAATACTCTCATAGGGACATATACACAAGACCGGGAGACTTACCCCTCGCGGGTCAAAACAACGAACAAAACACTAGTGTTGGATGCTCCAAGTGCGTAGGTTGCCGATTTCTCCTTTTGGGACCCCTGGGGTTCTATATATAGAGGTGGGAACCTCCCCGGGGTCGTCCGGACCCGTACGGGTTAAACGGGAGGTTGTTTGAACCCGTACGGGTTAAACGGGGTGAAAATGACCCCGGGAAGGTCTATTTTCCCCTTTTTTTTCTTTTGGTTTCCCGCGCGCGGAGAAGAACCGGCCCGGGGTGGGAGGTCCCCGGGCCCACCCGGGGTCAAATGACCCCGGGACCGGCCCGAGGTCATTCGACCCTGGGCGGGTCTGCCCGGGTCGAATGACCCCGGGCAGGTCCCTCTCGGGGTCAAACGACCCCGGGCAGGTCCTGCCCGAGGTGGTTTAACCCCGGGTGGGTCCTCCCAAGGTCAAATGACCTCGGGGAGGTCACCTCGGGGGCCGTGCGACCCCGGGCTGGCCCGCCCTCCTGCACGCAGACCTGCCCGGGGTCGGGCGACCCCGTACGGGTCCCCCCGACCCCGGACGAGTCTATTTCTACCTACTGACCCATTCCCTGCTCCATTAACTTGCATATGAAGTGAGAAAGGGTGGTGAAACTTGTCTTAAGCTCACCAAAGGACAAGGAGGTGACCGGAACCCCCGGGGGGGAGAGAAGTGGGGTGACCACACTCCATCTACCATTCACCCCGGGGAGGTCCCTGCTGCAGGTTCACCCCGGGCAAGTCTTCCATCCCGGACGGGTTCTCTGGACCATGACCTTTCACCCCGGGGAGATCCTTGTTGGAGCAATTCACCCCGGGCAGGTGGCCTACTGCACGCTTTCACCCCGGGAGGGTCTTACTGGGCTGGTTTGCTGCGCCGCTGCTGCACCTGCTGGGATACTACCCACCCCAGAGAGGTCCTCTACTGGGCTGGTTTGCTGCGCCACTGCTGGGGTGTTGTACAACTCTGAGGAGGTACCTGCCGGGCGAGACTGGAGCAAGCCTGCTGGACTGCTGCTCCTACTGTGGGGTTTGCTGCTCATATGTAGGTGGACAAAAAATGTTGCCAACAAGAGTCTTTGAATACAGTGAGGTTCCTGAAGATCGAAAGGTGAAGATTGCAGCCATCAAGTTAAAGAAACATGCTTCAATTTGATGGGAGCAACTCAAGGTGCGACGAGCACGAGAGAGCAAGCCAAAAATCGAATCTTGGGAGAAGATGAAAAGGGAGATGAAACATAAGTTTCTTCCTAAAAATTACATTCAAGATTATTTTCTCAAATTACATTATTGTAAGCAAGGTGCTCACTCCATGGAGGAGTACATAGAAGAATTTGATCAACTTAAGGTTCGTTGCGGAGTGACGGAATTGGAGGAACAAACTATTGCCCGATTCCTTGGTGGCCTTCGTAAAGAGATTAACAATGTTGTCCAACTCCAACCTTATTGAACTTATCACGATGTCTTTAAACTAACTGTCCGTGTGGAGTGCCAACTTCAACAATGGAAGGAGTTAAAGTCAACAAGCCGGTGCTGCACCCATTATTTATCTCGGATAAATCGAGATATTTCCCTCGCGTTGTTCCTGGTTCAATATTCGACGTATCATCGTTCCGTGGAATATTTTCACACATCGGGACTTTGTAACCAGTCTATGTCTACAATTATGGATTCCTCGCAGCAAGCAGGGTGATCAGACATCGAGTTAAAACTACCGTGATTGTTAAGATCGTGTGGCTCCGGGCGAAACCCTAGAAAGGGGAGGTTTTTATCCCCAGGACGCTCGACATGAGCAAAAAACTTCGCAGCAAGGAGGAGGGAGATGCAGAGAATGATGTACACACCGCCGAAGAAATTCCACGCACGTGTATCACGCAGCTCGGACAAGAACAAATTCCCCCTCCACAGCCCACGGCACGGGAAAGACGACGAACGAACAAGGAGGAGCGTTCTCTCCTTTCTCCACATGGCGTGCTGCGAGCAATGGTTCCACAGGCCTTGAGGAGGATTTTTTTAACAAAAAAGAGGGCAAAGGGACCCGTCCGGGGTCAAGGGGACCCGCGCGGGGTCGCCCGACCCCGGACGGGCCCGTGCGCAGGCGGACGAGCCGCCCGAGGTCGCGCGACCCTGGGTGGGACCGGCCCGGAGTCGGGTGACCCCGCGGCCCCCGCCCAGCTTTTCTCCCGCACACAAAAAAAGAGAAAAGGGAAAAAAAGACCCTCTCGGAGTCATTTTCATCCCATTTGACCCGTACGGGTTCAAATACCCCCGGGTAGCCCCCCACTTCTATAAATAGACCCCTAAGGGTCCAGAAGGAGGCACGAAACATCTAGGAGGGATCCAGGATCTAGCACTTGACGTTGAGCATCCACCAAGCGCGAAGGATTTTGTTCGTTTGTTTTGACCCGTCAGGGGTAAGTCCCCGGATCTTGTGTTTATGCCCCTAAGGGATATTTTTGTAATTATGCCCCTCGTTGGGCCATAATTGTAAGTTTCTACGCCCCGAGGCGACTAAATTATGTAGTCTCGCCCCTATAACGGGAGAATTACGAAAATGTCCTCCCCGGGTCTGCGAGAAACAAAATGTCCCACCCTGCAATTTCTTATAATTGGGGCTACGCCACTATCTCTCGCGTTAGTGCGGATCTCTGTGATGTACAGTCGACAATTCGCCGACAACCCCTATTCCCACTTGGGCCATGAATGTACATGATGTATTTTACAGATTTCCTCTATACATCGGTCGGGGAAAATTATAAGAAAACCCGTGACTTTCGGGAATTGTATATACGCCCCTCCTCTGGCAAAATTGACAGATGTGCGCCTTCTATGAAGCCTCTCGTTACTCCATTGGTTCGAGGGCCTTGTCCGCTCAGTCAGACACTTGGATGCCGCTTCAAACCTACATCTATGTAGAGTTTGGTAAAATTACTAAAATACCCTTACGACCTGGAAATGGCCTAGTAGCCCCTAAAACCCTCCGTAAATGGCCTCAATGCCCTGGGAAGTCAGGGGTCCAACCCTACTTTCGTTCTAACCCAAAAATTTCAGGAATACCCCTGACTTGGTAAAATTACCAAAATACCCCTAGGAGAGGTAAAAGTACCAAAATATCCTCAGGGTGCAGAAAACTTTCCGTCACTTCAAAAATGCCTATGGCTCTTGCAAAATTGCATCCATGCTCCTAAATTCTAGGGTTTTGCCCGAACCTCAGAGGCCTTTGACGAAACCCTAGTCTAGTCAATATGTCGATGGTAAATGAGTGGTCATTGTGAGTCACCCAAGCGAGCATGCCCTCAACATCCAAACCTATGGAGGAGACCTTGAGATTTCTTTGACAGTTAAACAACGGTGTTCGGACGTTAGGCCGATGTAAATCAACACTGACTGCGGTCAGTGGGGAAAGGTCCAGCACTCGAACCCAAATCGTCTGATACAATACGCATCTACGGAATAAATTCTCATATAAGATGTTCCTTTTCAAAAAGAACGCCTATAAACTATGAATTTTATATAATTCCGTGGCCAACAGACTGGCACGTCCGGTGAGACTTTTCCCGCCTTTCTTCTTTCTATCAAGGAAATCCCCAAACCCTCTCCAAGGTTCTAATTGCCCCTCTTCCTCTTACAGGACGGGAAGAGGAGGGCACACTCCGTTGCTCACTTGAGGGCTTTGTGTGCATTCGCACGCCACTCCACCTATGCTACGCACCACCACCACCACCACCACCAACAACAACAACAAGAAGACAATGGCCGCCGTCACATACGGCCCTCAGGTCGTCGCCAACCACGCCCGGTTCGAATACTTGGCGACCCCACTCGTGTTCGGTGACTTCCTAGCGGTCGTCGGTTCGCCCTTCTTCTTGGGCGTCATACCTGTCGTTGAAGCCAATTCAGCCACGCCTGCCGCAACAACCACTGAGGGTGTCTGGCCCTCTACTTCAACGACTGGCCGGGTTCGCTCGATCAACAAGCCAACTGTCGAGGGTGTCAGGCCCTCGGCCCCAGCAACTGGTCGGGTCCGCCCGGTCTACAAGACAGCTGCCGGGGGTGTCAGGCCCTCTGTTTCAGCAGCCGGCCGGCTTCGTCCGGCCAACTCTTCACTGACCAAGGGTGTCAGGCCCTTCGTCTCAGCAATTGGCCGAGTCCGCTCGGCTGCCATGACCATGGCTGAAAGTGTCAGGCCTTCTGCCCCAGCAAAGGGCCGAGTTTTCTCGGTCAATCAAATTATTGTTGGCGTCGCTCCTGCTCAACAGGGGCAACGCCGCCGCAACGGCTCAAGCTCTACTGCGGCTACCCTCAGAGGTGCTGCTCCTGCACAACGGGGGCAGCGTTGCTACCGTGATGACGCCATGCCTACGGTAGGCGTCACCAGCGCCGCTCCTGCTCAGCGGGGGCAGCGTCGTAACCGCAAGGGCACAAAGCCTGCAGCGGCGACATCCCGCTCCGACAAGACCATAATTGCCGGGGACCTCCGCATCCGGCTCGATGGAGGCTAGCCGATTTTGCCTCGGGACCGACACGTCCCAACCATCTCTACATCCAATCGCTTCGAGCTTCTCCGGCAAGTCTGGGAGGACGGGGCGAAATTGAAGAAGCCTGCCGTATCGGCGGCAAACCAGGGTCCAGTGCAACGACCCAAACCACTTGCTCCCCGAGCAAAGTCAGGGGGCAACCCAATTGAGGAGCGTCAGCTCCGTCTGAAGAAAATATGGGTCACCAAGGAGGAGGCCCGAATAAAGCGAGCAAGGGCGAGAGGGCCCTTCCACATGTCGGATCTGCAACAGATGCGGAGTCTGACAAGCATTGAGACCTCGACATCCCCGAGGTCCACAACCCAGCCCCCACGTGGGCAAAAGCGCCGAGGAGCCAGCAAGAAGGTGCGGCCGACCTCTCCGTGGGCCAGTTCAATGCACACGGACGAGAATTGCTCAGCTCAGGCCTCCACGTCCCGAGTATTTGTTTTTGACAGACTAGGGATGGCACCCAAGCCTGGAAGACAACCGCCAGGAAGAAGCGGGTGGTTCAGGTGACCAATGACGCTGTCAAAGTGTTCACCTGCTACACTACCTCCGCCGATAAGCAGCCAGATGATACCTAGGGAGAGCTAAACCAGCCTCTTCAATATTTGAGAAGGTCGAGGCCCATTTCCCGGATCTTGGCACAGACGCAACAGACGCTGACCGCCGGAACGTCTCAGCCCGAGCCGATACGACAAGAAGAACACCAAGAAGACATCCATAGTGTCGATGGGGACAGCAACCCCGGACACGAGGAAGATCTTGGAAAAGAGGCATAGACTCTCGCGTTGGAAGAGCTCTGGCGTGAAAACCAGGAACTTAAGAACCTCTTGCAAGCGCCATTGCGTGAAAAGGAGGTTCATGTTCAGCCTCAGGTGGCGCCCACTGGGATGGAACAACAGCCTCCTCCCATTCCAGCCACGGTCAACGCCTCTGTTACTGCTGCAAAGCTACTAGTGGCGGTGGAATTTGAAGTGCGGCAACATGAAGCCCATGTGCGATCCTCTGCCACTCCTGCTGCGAAGAGCCTCATGACACAAAGGCAGATGATTGAGCGGATCGTGGAGGCGAAATTTGCTCAACATGGTGAGGGTGTGGCTACAATTGATTTGTACAGCGTGCCCTATCCCCTCCGCCATCAATTCAAGAAACTTCCACCTGATTGCCCGAAGGCCCCGAAACTCCAGAAGTTCAACGGGCAAGGCTCTCCACATGAACACCTGGCCTATTACATGACGGCCATAGGCGAACTGGCGCTGGAAGAGGCATATTTGCTTCAGTACTTTGCCACGTCCCTGACAGGCACCGCCTTCCAGTGGTATTCCAGGCTAAAGCCCAATTCAGTGGCTGATATGCAAAAGAAGTTCGTCGACCGTTTCCAGACGGTCGAGCGCAAAGTCTCTCTGGCGGAACTCTGTGCCCTCAGGCAGAGAAAAGGTGAGACTGCGTTAGACTTCATCAAGCGATGGAGGGACGTCAGCATGCGCTACGCGCTACGATAATCCTCCGAAGCCCGAAGACGCGAACACCATCTGCTGCAGGGGTCTGTCGGCGGAAGTTAGCGAAAAGCTTGAGCTCAAATATCAGAAGCTTCGACCAGCTAAACACGGTGGTGGCGGAGATTGAAATGTTCTTCGCTGATCACCCGGCACAAGCTTTTGCCAAAGGCAAATCCTCCAAAGACCGCCTGGCCAGCGGCAAGGAGGTAAATGCTGTGGACTACTCCCCGACGAATGGAGACAAGGAGGAAGGAAAGTCAAAGGGCAATGGCAAAAAGCCTGATGCCAAGGCGAGTGCGTCTCTGTTAACGGAGCGTATGAAGACGCCTTATTCCTTCAGAAAGGAGCATACCAAAATGTTCTTTGATTTGTGCATGAAAGAAAAGTCCATCACCCTACCGGATCCACGGAAGCCCTCAAAGGTGGATAAAACAGATGATCATACCTATTGTGTGTATCACCGAAGGTTGGGTCACACCGTTGGGGACTGTTATGTTTTCAAGAACATAGCAGAAGAGCTCATCCAAAAAGGCTTGATAAATATGTTGGGCCATGCAGTCGACTCGCCACAGCCTCATGCTTAGAGTCGACCAAACAGGTCAGCTAATGTGGTCTATATGGTAGCGACGGCTTCGAGCTCTAATGCCTCCGAAGTCGGGCCATCAAATCGACAGCCCAATGCCGGTCGCAGAGCTGCTCCTTCCTCACTGCCAGAATGCCTGGCGCTGCGAGGACTATCCGGAAGATCCATGGGGAGATCCAACAATTACAACTGGAACAAAGGCGTCTGTTGCAGTTCTTGGAGAGCATTGATAAGCAGTTGGCCATTTTCCCCTTTGGCCCATTTGCCAGGGGGTTAACTCCAACTCATATATGAGAGGCAGGTGTATCACCCACCACCCGGACTCCACTCAGGGGTTGGCTCTCTGAGGAATCCTCGAATTCATCTGGAGGTGAGGAGGATTCATCTGAAGGCGAGGAGCTAGAAAAGTAATACTCTTTCCCTCGCAGGAAGACCCTGCACATCTTCTTCGCGTGCCGCCGCGCGGGCTTGTTAAACCTCCCGACGTCACCCAGTGAGCAGGCACCAGGTGCCACATTACATCAGGGCTATTGCACATACCATAAGGTGATAGGCCATATCATCCACAACTACCAGCCCTTTAAAGACCTCGCCGAGGACTTAATCAGGCGAGGGGTGGTCAATATGGGCGAATTCCTGGTCGATCCGCCACAGCCGTACGGGAGAGCTTCAATTTCTCTATTAATGTCATACATGCCTCGGCTGCTCTCCAACTCCCGGAGCCCAAGGAGGAAGGAGTCAATTCCCAACCGCCCAAGTCCACATTATGGTATCCAGGGTGGCGACCCTCTCATCAGTGTTCTTTCCCCAAGGAAAACACTGAGAAGATTTTTGACAAGCTTTTGGAAGAAGGTCGGGTAATGACGCATGATCCGCCGTCCTACTACAATGAGAAGGCCAAGAGTCATGCCCGCTATTGCAAATATCATGCCAGGGTGTCCCACCCCACTGGGGAATGCCCGGAAGTTCAAGATTGAATTGAAGTCCTCATCCAAAGAGGAGAGATCGATGCGCAGAGGAATTCGACGGCAAGGCGGCATCTTAAAGAGGTCGCTGAGAAAATTCTCTGTCAAGCTCAACAAGGGCAGACCAAGCCACAAGAGACTAAGCCCACCTCTCAGCAAGTCCAATCGAGCAAGTCTATGAACAACATGATGTGGGACAGACCACGGACTCGACTCCAATGGGAATGCGATCCTTGGACTCTATGCAAACTCGCGATCGTCCCTTAGCGAGGGAAGCGTCGGACGTGCACGGTTGAGAAACCGGCAGTGAGCTAGGGTGGTCGGCTCTCTCTTGTGCCCGGATCGGGTCACGGGACGGTAACGCTCTCTCGCAGCAGCGGTAATGTAATAATATGAAACGAGCTAATTACCCTATCATGCTCTCTAGCAGCGGCATATGAAATATATACGAATAAAGCAAGTTGCCGAGCAAGGGAGAGAACACGATACCTCCACGCTCTCGGCGTGGGGAAGACGGTCCCGGCCGAATTCGATAACTCTTGGTAACAGTAATGAATTAAATTATAGCAATGAAATATCGCCCACTCCACGCAGGGAGGTAAAGGGCTACACAAGTGGGCCCGGGAGGACCGATCTCGGGTTGACGGGCTGCACTAGATCACCCCGTCGGCACGGTTCGGACGGCGTGTACTGCTGGTTGTGGGGCCCACGTGCTGGTCGGTGGGGCCGTGTGGGACCGGGGCGGCACCACTGTGGTGGAGACGCCTGGAGGGGCGCTTCCTGGGATGGCGGCGCGCTGGTTCACCGACCGGAGGCCGGGCGGCTCTAATCGGCACCGGTCGGAAAGAGTGCCCACGGATCTGCTGCTTCTGTTTTCAGGCGCGCGGTCCGGCGAGATCGGCTGCTGCGATCAATCCTGATGTCGGATCGAAGCACAGGAGATACTGTTGGAAAGCTCTTTCGAAGTCCTTCAATCTAGGACCAGAGAGATAGACTGGATCTGCGCGGATCTGGCCTTTGTTGATTTTTGAAGTTGCTGTTGGACAGTTCTCGAAATCTCAGAACAGTAGAGCAGTTTCCTGAGAACTGCCTTTGACCGCGGGGTAGACCTCAGATTCAGGCTTCGAGCTCTTCATGAAAGTTATAGAGAGGAAAACGGCAATATTTTTTTGTGAAAGGTTTTGTTGAGATTTGGGTGGGGAAAAGTATTTTAGACTGGCGGGTGGTCGGATCTGGACAGCAGGGGACTGAACAGATCTTGGGAAGAAGATGGAATTTCTAAAAATAGATGGAGGCCTTAAAATTTTTCACGAAAATTTGCGGATGGAGGGAATGGTGGACAGAACCTCCAATAAAATTGGGGGCTCCAAAAAAAATCAAAAAAGGGACCAAGAATGCGAAACTCAGGGTGGCTGTGACTGGATCTGAACAAAAGGCAGAACTGGTGGGTGGAGATGCACAAAAATGGAAAATTATAAGACGGGGCTATAACTTTTTTTCAATTTTTCTGGAGGGTTATGATGAACCCTAGAACGTACCCTAAAAATATCAGCTCCAGAAGATGAGAGAATTTTGAGCTAAAATTCTCGGAGTGGCCTTCTGTCCAGCAAGACAGAACATAGACAGAACTTCCGACGGTGGCTCGTGGCGGCTCGATGGCGGCACGAACGGCGGCGGCGGCACCAGAGATGAATTCCAGAAGTAGAGGGGAGGAGATAGAAGGGATGAACACTCTAGAAATGCAGAGGAGGAGGAGAGAATCAGAGGAGAGAGGGGAGGGGCGCAAATGGCTCTTTTTGCTTCACAATTTTTTTCTCTTCATTAATTCTAACTAAATGGAAATACATGATATATATATGAAACACAAAATGACCTATACTAACCTCAGATCTAGGGTTAGGGAGGGGCTAACTAAGGATAGAACTAATTAGTTCTAATACAATTTTTACAAAAATTAAAATAGAATAAAAAGAGGGGGGCGCCCCCTTGACTATATGGTAAGGGTAGGTGGCCTACCCTTGACCATTTAACCCACTTGTCTCCCATGTGATAATTGACTTGTCAAAGCTTCTAGATGGCCACCTAGGATGGTTGACCAGCCCCACATGGATGAGGTGGACCAATGGAGAAGGGGAGGGGGCCCCCTAGCGGGACCTAATACACTTTTGCACAAAAACCCACACAATCCTAGGGAATGACACATTGGCTTACAAAGCCTTACAATTGCACATATATTTTCCTAAGGATATAAAAACAAACTAAAGGACACAAATGTAAAATAAAAATGTCTATGCTCGGCGTCGATTCCCATCACAACAGCTCTCAGCCAAACCCCAAAAGCAAGGCCGTGTGCGAGGGGTCTAAGGCCCAAAGCCTAAAAAGCAAAGCCGCGGGAGGAGGGTCCAAATCCCTTTCCAGGTTGAGTCAACCTGGCATTGTCATAGGGGGAAACCCTCCGCCCGACGATAAAGGCAAAGATAAGGCAAGGGAGCCCGAAGCAAAACCCCATGTCGAGCCAACAAGGTCGCTGATTGTGGAAAGGCCTCAACAGCTCGAACCGACAAAGGTGCCAATTAAAGCAAAATCGGTGGAGTTGCAAAGCCCCCAAGGGCCCCATTGTGGATTGGCAGAGTTCCAGGAGCTGCCGCCTGAGATAATTGCTCAGGCGATCAATGCCACCTTCCAGACGCAACCGGAGGAGGCCGACTGGACAAAGGTTACTCCCAAAAAGAGATGCGAAACCAAGGCTCCTAAAGAGCCGACCCGGAGTAAAAAGCAAAATTCCGGGGGCAAATCAATCCCACCTCCAAAACAAAATCCGCTTTCTTCTCAAGAGGCGGCATGCCAAAAGAAGCAAGAGAAGAATCGTAGGAAGAATTTGAAGAGGAGGTTAAAAAAACAAGCTGAGCAAGTGGCAGCTGCGGAGGCCCCCAAGGAACCAGCTCCTTTGCAGCAACTACAAAAGCTCATAGATGAGCTGGAAGAGTACACTCCCCCTCGCCCCACCAGGGTCGTCACTTTAGACAAATACATTCCTTGGGATAAGTTTGGGCATAAAGCCCGCCTTCTTCAGTGGCTCCGGGAGATGGTTCACTGTCTCGAAGAAGGTGAGGAGTTTCCAATTCCAGAAGAGCTCTCCTTATTTTACAAGGATGAGGAGCTCACCGTCGAGAGGCTCAAAGAAATGCTGCAAGAGCTCTCCTGCAATATGGTGGCAATCCTACCGCCCGACAACATCAACTCTCCTTCGGGACAAAGCACTTAGGCTGGGAGCGCCGGGGGCAAGGCTCCTATGACAACATATCAACGTCGCCCGACGAAGAGTAGCCGAGGTCGCGGCCGAGGACGAGGACGCGGGCATGAAGGTCCCCTAACTCTCGACTGGGTCATATTATTCAGAGGGGAGGAACCGAGTCCCGTCCCGGAAACTTTAAGTTCGGGGGATCCCTTTTATTCTCAACTCCTCAGAGGGTTTGAGTCCCAGTTCAGAAGCTAAATCGGGCGACGTCCCTTTTATAATCGCCTCTTCTGATGAAGAAGAAGAGCTAGCCAAGCCGCCAGTGCAGGATCAAGCGTCGGAGCATGCTGGCCCCTCCGGCAGGGTCGAACCTACAAGCCAGGCAAGCCCTTCTAATGAGGACAAACAGGATGAACCCTTGCCACCTCCGGAGGAGTCCCTGGCACCGCTGTTTCAAGAAAATACGGAGGGCCAAAATGGGGAGAAACATCCTTCTAAACGGGAGAAGCCTCGTCATGCACCGAAGACTTTGGCAGAGATCATCCCGCCATTTGACAAGACCCGTGCTCGGGCGGACCGCAAAATCATTCATCATATGAAGCGATTTCCAACAAATGTCACCATTTGGAAAGCCATCGCTTGGAGCAAAGACCTCAGGGAGGCTCTTGTCAAGATACTACAAGACCTAGAGGCCTATGAAGCCCATGTGGCAAAATTGCAAGCCCAGGCATATGAGGCATTGCAGCCAACATATCCTTCACGGACAAAGACATGTTGTTATCCTCTTCATGCCACAATCGCCCCTTACATATGCGAGGGACGATCAATGGGCATGACGTGAATCAAATTTTGGTTGATGCTGGAGCAGCCATAAACATCATGCCTTTGAAGACTTTCAAGTCTTTATACTTGGCACCTTACTTACAAAAAGTAAGTGCGGTCAAGATTTCAGGATTCAAACAAGATTCCGAGAAGGCGCTTGGTCGAGTTGAAGTCAAGTTAGCCTTGGACGATTTTGTCACCCAAGTGACGTTTTATATTATCAACGCCGACACATCTTACAAGGTACTACTTGGGAGGCCTTGGCTTCATGAAAATTGGGTTGTTCCGTCAACTCTGCACCAATGCATTAAGTATGTCAAGGGAGGGGAGCAATATACTGTCTTCGCAGATCAGGCTCCATTCCACCCTAATGAGTGCCACCTGGCAGATCCTTCCTTATATTTTGGGCAGCCCACTCTAGTAATCCCCGAGCCTATAAAAGACAAAGGGAAGCAAAAAGTGAACTATGAAGCTGAGGAAGGGCAGTTGTTCACTGTCAACCAAGACTTAGCAAGACTATACAAGCTAAACCTTAAGGCCGCCTCCAAGCCGACTCAGCCGGAGAGGCGAAACGTCGACTTCGAAACCAACCTCATCAGCCAGGTTATTGACCGGAGCATCTCCTTACCATCCAAATGTGTTCAACTCTCGTTTCAACGGGAACAGCACGAGATAGAGCAGTTGAAGACCTTCCAAGCTGATCATCGTTTACAAAGGTGATTTAGTCCCACCGGGCCCTCCTAAGGATGATTTCGGCTGGAATACTCCTGCCGACACCACACCAGAGCTAGTCCAAGAGATGGACGATATGCCCAAACACATTAGAAAAATGTGCAAAAAATAGTATATACCGCAGGTTCAGGACCCCGCGCGAGTGCCATATTTCCACCAGCTGTGGAATCCTCCGCAAATCCGTGGGCAACCTCCCTTCCCCCGGAAAGATACGAGGGGACTCGACAATGACTAGGAAAGGGACTTTGAGGTCCATCATGCAGTCAATACCATAGGACTGCTACCTCCTCCTCGCGGGCAAACTGAAGTTGGGCCCGAGATCGACCACTCTGTAAGGGAGTCCGGTGAGACGTCAATGACATTATCGCCATAAGTCAACAGTGACCACCTCCCTAAGGGAGGGACAGCTCAGCCTGCCAACCATCAGCAAGACGAAGCAAGTCCTTCAACTTCAAGCCACGAGCAAGAGAGGTTCGAAGAATTTGAAGTCTATGAAGCAAATACTGATAATGAGGGAGACTTCGTCGACCTCCAACCAGCTCCACCAGAGCTTGAAGACAGTGGCCAAGCAACTGTGAACGAGTTGATTGAGATCAATCTCGGAAGCAAAGGAGACCATCGGCCAACCTTCGTTAAGTGCTCTCCTCAGTGAGAAAGAGAGACAGGCGTATCGGCAGCTCCTAGAAGAGTTCAGGGATTGTTTCGCCTGAACTTATAAAGAAATGCTCGGGCTAGACCCTTCTGTGGCTGAACACGAGCTGGCTATACTTCCAACAGCCAAGCCAGTCAAGCAAGCCCAAAGACATGCGTCACGAGCTGGAGCTGAAGGTCAATGTTGAGGTTGACAAGATGCTCGACGTGGACTTTATAGAGCCTTGCATGTACCCTGTGTGGCTCGCCAATATAGTCCCCATCAAGAAGAAGAATGGCCAAGTCCGAGTCTACATCGACTTCAGAGATTTGAACAAAGCATGCCCAAAGGACGACTTCCCTGTCCCAATTACTGAGACAATGGTTGACATGACCACTGGTCACGAAGCCTTGTCCTTTATGGACGAGTCGTCAGACTATAATCAAATCCGCATGGCCGTTAAAAACAAAGACCATACGGGGTTCCGATCTCCTAAGGGGATCTTCAACTATAAAAGGATGTCGTTTGGCCTGAAGAATGTCGGTGTAACCTATCAAAGGACAATGACCAAGATCTTCGACGAGATGCTACCTGACCTCGTTGAATGTTACGTCGATGATCTGGTCGTCAAGACAAAGGGACGAGAGAATCATTTGGCTGACTTGCGTCGAGTCTTTGAAAGGCTCCGACAGTACCAACGCAAGATGAATCCAATGAAGTGTGCCTTCGGCGTCTCCAGTGGCAAGTTCCTTGGTTTCATCGTTAGGTATCGAGGTATAGAAATCGACCCTGACAAAATCAAGGCCAGAAGAGGACTGCCTCCGCCCAAGAACTTGACAGAGCCCAGATCTCTACAAGAAAGACTCGCCTATATTAGGCGGTTCATTTCTAACCTCTCGAGAAGGTGTCTGCCTTTCGGCAAACTGATGAAGAAAGGAGCACCCTTCAAATGGGACGAAGACTGTCAGAGGGCCTTCGAGCAAATTAAGGAATACCTGTTGACTCCTCCTATCCTAGGAGCACCTGTCAGAGGGAAGCCCCTTATCCTTTATATTACTGGCATGGATGCCTCTTTGGGGGCACTCTTAGCCCAAATCAATGACGAGGGCAAGGAACAGCCGTTGTACTACCTCAACCGAAAACTTATCGGGCCTGAGCACCAGTACGCGTCTATGGAAAAGGTGTGCCTAGCTTTGGTGTTTGCTGTCAAGAAGCTAAGGCACTACCTTCTACCTTACAGGGTGGAACTCATCTCCAAATGTGATCCGCTCAAATTTCTGCTCAATCAGCCCGCTCTCTCCGGTAGGCTTGGCAAGTGGACACTTATCCTTATGGAGTTCGACATCACCTTCGTCCCGCGCAAGGCGATCAAGGGACAAGGAATGGCGGAGTTCTTAACTGCATCTCCTGTGCCAGAAGATTCGCCACTCAACTTCGAATTGCCAGATGAAGAGGTGTTGGTGCCTTCACAAGAGGCTAGGGAGCATTGCGAAAACGTCCCACCATAGATGGAACCGGGCGTCCTCACCCTCGACCTCCCACATTGGGAGTTGTATTTTGATGGTGCTTCACGGACAACCAAAAGGGCTGCTGGCCTCACAAACTTTGTCTCGGGCGCGGAGATAGTCTTTGTATCTCCACAAGGCGGCATTCTCCACAACTCTTGCGCTCTCATGAAGTCGCTGACTAATAATGAGGCAGAGTATGAAGCGTTAATTATTGGGCTTCAACTAGCATTGGAGATGGACATTAAGTGCATCAAAGTCTACGGGGATTCTCAGCTCGTCATTCGACAAGTACTGGGCGGCTATGACGTCCGGAAAAAGGAGCTCATTCCCTATCATGCAGCCGTCATGAGACTGGAAGAAAAATTTTACCTATTCGAAATAGGCCACGTCCCAAGGGGCAGTAACTCCCAGGCGGACGCTTTGGCAAAGTTGGCAACAACTTTGAAACTCCCACCTGAGGGAGAATTGAATATTACTGTCAGACACCGAAGACTCATGCCAAGCGTGCTCGATGAAGAATCTGGTCTCACTGTCTACGAGGTCAACAACATTCAAGAGGAGAATGGTCCCGAAGAAGAAGATTGGCGTGAACCGATTATAAAGATAAAGAACGACTGGCTTCCCCCTGATCGGGCTCAGAGGGTGCAACTGTTACGCAGGGAAACGTCCTACCAGCTAATTGACGGCTTGCTTTTCAGGCTTGTCCATGAAAAGGACCGATCAGTCCTCCTACGATGCCTTTCACCCAAGGAAGTAAAGACCGTGATGTACGAGATCCACTTCGGATTGTGCGGGGCTCATCAAGCAGGAGCCAAGATGAAAAATAACATTAAGCTCAAGGGGTTTTATTGGCCCACCATGTACGAAGATTGCAACCAGTACGCTCGTACCTGTCACCAATGTCAAGCTTTCGGGCTAGTGCCTCGGAGGCCGCCCAATCCGCTGCATCCAATTGCGCCTACTTGGTCGTTTGCAGAGTGGGGCATGGACATTGTGGGACCATTCTCGCCATCATCCCAAGGTCACAAGTTTATCTTGGCCGCCACTGATTACTTCTCCAAATGGACAGAAGCCATCCCGCTACGGGAAGTTACAGGGGAAATAGTTGCTCGCTTCGTAAGGCACTACATTATATACAGATTCGGCACCCCTAGCCGGATCATCTTAGACAATGGCACGCCATTCAGGAACAAGATTGTATATGCTATGGCAGCCAAATTCCATATCGACTGGAGGACGTCGTCTGTCTACAATCCCCAGGCCAATGGGTTGGCCGAGACCTTCAACACAACCCTCTATAAATTGCTATCCAAGATAGTAGGTGGCCGCAAACGAGATTGGGGCGAGAAGGTCCACGAAGCCCTATGGGCCTATCGAACTATCTACAAAACCCCTACGGGTTGTTCCCCGTTCTCCTTGGTCTACAGAGCTGAGGCAGTGATCCTTGTGGAAATTGAGCTAGCATCCTATCGCATTGTTGTTCACGCCGGACTGCCAGGCTAGGACCAATCTGAAATAGAAAGAAGACTCGAGGAGATGTCCGACCTTGAAGGTGAAAGATTCAGAACCTATAAACACTTATAAGTGTATCAAGCCCGTATTACACGCGCTTACGATAAGCTAGTTAAGCAAAGGCATTCAAGAAAGGCGACCTCATCATGGTCAAAGAGAATGAGGTCTTGGCAGGAAGACCCAGCGGCAAACTCCAGCCTAATTGGCGTGGACCTTACGTCATCCAGAAGGTTTATGAGGGAGGGGCCTATACGGTCGTCGAACACAAGGGAAATAATCCTTTCCCTCCTCTCAATGGCAAGCACATGAAGCTCTACCATGCGCCACCGCAAGAGTTTCTACAGCAGTCTTCTCAGGACATACCTCTCCCCAATGAAGGTTGAAGTGAAAAAAAAAATGGGGTTAAAAATATTGATGCCCCGACGGACTTAGTCGCCCTTAAAAAGTTGGCTAAGGACAAAAAGGCCACAGACCCGGCTGAAGAGAAAACCCGAAAGGACGCCTCGGGCAAAAATGGGCAACCCCTCGGTGCGAAAACCCGTAAGGGCGCTTCGGAAAAAGGTAAAGGGGGCCAGCCTCGGCGAAAACACAAAAGGGCGGTGAGGTTGGTAATGTGAAAAAAAAAAAACAACCCTCTTGCAGCATGTTTTACGGGTGGTTCTAAGTCAATGACTTCACCCTACGATAGCAAATGCATTATACTGATGCCTTAGCTATATTCCCCATGCCGTCATGCGACATCCAGTCCCACTAGGGCGTTATGGCTATTGTCCCGACACTGTCATACTTTGTCCCACCAGGATCCCCAGCATTTTGAACCTTTGGATTTGAGTCATACGTCCCATCCTGGCTGTCAAATCCATCTCCTTTTCTTATAGGGTTGCCTCATATGTCTGTTGGCTAGTCAACCTCACTTACATTTTCAATTCCGAATTTGACTCTCATGTCCCTTCGGACTGTCAAGTCTGTCCATTCCTTTTCCAAAGCTGACTTATACGTCCTCCGGCATGTCAGCTCCACCTATATTTTGGACTTCCCGGGTTTGGATCCCGTGTCTCTCCGGACTATCCAATCCGTCCGTCCAGTCCCATCGGGTTCGGCCTATGCATGTCCCTTCGGGCTGCCGACCCATCTCGCCTATTGACTTTCGGATTTAACTTATATGTCTCTTTCAGACTGTTAAATCCACTTACTTTTTGCCCCACTGGGTCTGACCTATGCATGTCCCTTTCGGGCTGCCAACCCGTCTTGCCTATTGGCGTTTGGGTTTGACTTTCACGTCCCACTAGAGCTGTCAAATCCATCATTTCCATCTTTTGGGTCCGACCTATGCATGTCTTTTTCGGGCTGCCAACACATCTTGCCTATTGGCGTTTGGGTTTGACTTTCACGTCCCACTAGGGCCGTCAAATCCATCCTTTCTATCTTTTGGGTCCGGCCTATGTGTGTCCATTTCGAGCAGCCAACCCACCTTGTCTATTGACTTTCAGGTTTGACTCTCACGTCCCACTAGGGCAGTCGAATCCATCCTTGCCTTCTTTTGGGTCTGGCCTATACATGCCCCTTTCGGGCTGTCAACCCATCTTGCCTCTTGGCTTTCAGGCTTCACCCACATATCCCACTAGGATTGTCAAGTTCATTCTAATGTCCCCACGGGTTTGGCCTATGCACGCCCTTTTCAGGCTGCCAACCCTATTTGCCTATCGACTTGCGGAATTGATTCATATGTCCCACCCAGGCTGTCAAATCCGTTCTTTCATCCTACCGGGTTTGGCCTATGTATGCCCTTATCGAACTACCAACCCATCTCGCCTATCGACTTCCAGGTTTAACCTGCATGTCCCTTCCGGACTGTTAAACCTACTTACTTGCTGTCCTAACCGAGTTTGGCCTATGCACTCCCTCCTCGGGTTGTCAACCCATTCGACCTATCGATCTTCGGATTTAACTAAGCACGTCCCACTAGGGCTATCAAATCCACCCATCTGTCCCACCGGTGCGACGCACACGTCCCTCTGGGAAAGCCGAACCCTCTCTGCCTCTTGGCATCATAGGTATTCAAACAAAAAGAACGGGGCTAAAAATATTGGTGCCCCCAGTGGACTTGGTGGTTTCCATTAGGGGAGCAATCAAGGGCAAAAAGACTTTAACCCGACTAAGGTGAAAATCCGAAAGGGCGCCTTAGGCAAAAATGGGTACCCCTCAGTGTGAAAACCCGCAAGGGCTAAGCCGAAAGATGAGACAGCTGACACATTGTGACAGCGACTTTGGCCAGAGTGGCTAAGTCGGAAGATGAGATAGTCGAAATATATGATGGTTTGTTGAACTTGCAAACTAGGATAGCCGGCTTTGACTGGACGTCAAGACCAGAAGATAAGATAGCGGATCTCGGTAGGACGTGGGTTTCGGAAGCAATCTAGGATAGATGTTGCCTTGACGGACTATCGAAGACAACTCACCTGACTCAGACGGGAGGTTTGAGTCAACGGCGAAATCTAGATGCCAACCCGATATGTCGGAGTTAACAAACCTTGCTCAGACGGTAGGTCCGGGACAAGGGCAAAATACAGGCGTCGACCAGACAGGATGTCGGAATCAACAAACCTTGCTCAGACGACATGTCTGGGACAAGGGCAGAATCTGGCTGTTGACTCGTCAAAATGGCGAAGTCAACCAACTTTGCGAAGACGTGAGGTCTAAACCAAGGGAGGTGGAGAGGGGGAAAATCAACTGCCCAAGAGCACGGCCCAACTAGGTCTAATTTGACCAAACCAGGCCCAGCTCCCCAAAGTGACAGCCTCATTTTGGGCCCACTTACTTTAAGCCCAAAACTCACTCGGACCAGCACTTCCTAGGTGACCCCCGGGTCCAGAAGTCCGAGCGACAGATCTGTCGAGAAGGCCCCTGCGGGGCCCAGCGCAACCTATCCGAGCTACGCACCCATCGCTCGAGAGAAGACTCCGAGCAAGCGTCCCAAGCTCGGGCCGACTATCGGAAGCTTATCCAAGCGTCCATTACGCATCCTTCAGGAGCAGAGAACTCCAAGGGATAAGGGAGAGCAAGAGTCCTTGTGCCATAAAGAGCCCACGACGAGGACGTAACCCCCCTAAATCCCCTGGACTCCTACATTAAACGGGTCGCATAAACCCCAGGGAGACTCTCCGAGGAGGTAAGCAACGACCCTGAGTGAGAACCACCACATCTCTTGGTGAAGAACAATCTCGCGCCCTCTTCTTCTCCTACCACCTCCCCTCGCACCCGTGCTTTGTCATATTTGCTGACTTAAGCATCGGAGGGTTTCCCCCAGAGATTCATCCCTGGGCACCCCTGATCTGTTTCCTGCCCTGCAGTTCATATATGCGTGGTGGCTATGATCAAGGATTCCTCCAGGATCTCACGACTTAGGATCAGCGCGAGATTACGCCTCTTCATCTGGCGCCGTTCGTGGGAAACGTGCGAAGAGCCATCATGGTGCGAAGAAATTCCGGTAGGAGGACCGCCGGGGGCAAGGGAAGGACCGTGGTGACAGAGGAAGGAGAACATGTGCCTTCCCATCCCACGGAAAACCTCCCCTCTAACGACAACAACCAAGCCGACGAGCTGCCTCCATCAGCCACGGGGGTGCAACCCCCGAACGGGAGTTCTGACGCTCTCCAAACCCTCAACGCAAAACTGGATATCCACGTAGAATTAATGAGGACCCAGGCGGCTAGGGAGGAGAAGTCACGACTTCCCCAGGAAAGCCCCCCCCCCCCCCCCCCGTGGAGAAGCTTCCCAACAAACAGCCAGAGGCCGCTTCACCCTCCAGGGACGACGACTTATACGCAACAGGTCGGGAGGACCTTCGCACGCCCCTCCTCCAGAGTACATCCAAGTCTTCGCGTGGTCTGATGAGCATCTTCCCGGGATCCCTTACACAAGCTCTTAACCCGTCGGTGAAACCCGTCCAGCAACGCAGAAGAAAGCATGCCCTTAGAAAGCAGACGATCATCAAAGAGCAGATTGTTAAGGGGAAGAAAACCGGCCTATTTCGTCCGGTCCTTTACCCGACATGGCTCGCCAATGTCGTCTTAGTACCAAAAGCTTCGGACAAATGACGAATGTGTGTGGACTTCACCGACCTCAATAAAGCCACTCCGAAAGACTGTTACCCACTACCGAACATCGACCAACTAGTCGACTCAACCTCCGGTAACGAATTGCTCAATTTTCTGGACGCCTACTCCGGCTACCATCAGATCCGAATGGATCATGAAGACATCGAGAAGACAGTCTTTATCACCGACTTCGGCGTATACTGCTACACCCGAATGCCTTTCGAGCTAAAGAACGCCGGAGCAACATACCAGAGGCTAATCAACCATATTTTCGAAGGACAAATCGGTCGGAACATCGAAGCCTACATCGACGACATGTTCGTCAAAACACCCAAGGCCGAGGACCACTTCACCGACCTAGCTGAAACCTTCGGCACCCTCCTAAAGTTCAACATGAAGCTCAACCCAGCTAAATGCGCCTTTGGGGTTCGATCCGGGAAATTCCTAGGTTTCCTAGTGACTCAACGCAGGATCGAGGCCAACCCCGACAAGGTTCAGGCTATCCTGAACATGCGGCCGCCCGTTTGCGTCAAGGACGTCCAGAGCCTGACTGGGCGAAATGTTGCGCTCAACCGTTTTTTGTCCCGAACGGCCGAACGATGCCTACCCTTCTTCAAATTGTTGAGAGGGCCCAAATTGGCATCCGCCACGTTCGCCTGAGACGAGGAATGTCAGAAGGCTTTTGCAGAGCTAAAGGAGTTTCTGGCCTCACCCCTGGTGTTATCAAAATCGGTCTCGGGCGAAACACTGCACCTTTACCTCTCATCGACTCCTTCCACGGTGAGCTCAGTCCTAGATCAAGACGACGCAGGAGTGCAGAAACTAGTATACTACACCAGCAAGGTGCTCAACGAGGCCGAAAGATGGTATCCCGCAACCGAGAAGCTCGTGCTAACGTTGGTGACCTCGGCCAAGCGCCTCCGACCCTACTTCCAAGAACACTCCATCGTCGTATTGACCAACGAACCCCTGAAGACGATCATCGCTCACCTTGAAGCTTCGGGTCGCCTCATCAAGTGGGCCATAATGCTCGGGGCTTACAACATCTCCTATCGCCCCCGCTCGGCCATCAAGGGACAAGCACTCGCGAACTTCATCGCAGAGAGCACCGTCCCGACCGAGGAAGCCCTTCCGCTGGCGCCCGAGCCCACCTGGGATCTTTTCGTTGACGGATCCTCCAACTCAGCCGGCAACAGTGCCGACGTCCTTCTCAGATCACCAGAAGGAGCAGAATTGCAGTACGCCTTCAAGTTCAACTTTCCGGCATCCAACAACGTCTCCGAGTATGAGACTCTCATCTCGGGAGCCAGGATGGCACGACGATTGGGGGCCGAACGAGTCAGGATTCATACTGACTCCCAGTTGGTCGCCAGCCAGGTCAACGGCGACTACGAAGCTCGGGAAACACCGATGAACAAATACCTTCAATTGGTAAGAGGAATAGCCCCACTATTCGAGAGATTTCAGGTCATCCGGATAACTCGGGAGGAGAACTCCCGGGCGGACGCCCTCTCTCGACTGGCCTCCTCTGTTGGCCCAGAAGGTACTCGATCGGTTTTCCTCGAAGAGCTAGAGCGATCGAGCATAGAAGTGGAGCTCATGACCATTGATCAGGCATCACCAAGCGACTGGCGGACCCCATATATATCCTGGCTCCAAGATTCTCAGGAGCCCCCCGACCCTCGAGAAGCTCGGAGACTGAAGTATCAAGCTCGGCGCTTCGTCATCTTGGACGAAGCCTTGTACCGAAGGTCTTTTTCCGGTCCCCTCCTCAAGTGCCTTGATACCGATGAGGCCCGCCGAGCAATTCAAGAGGTCCACGAAGGTGTATGCGACGCACATCAAGGAGGAAGATCGCTCGCCAGGATCTTGCTGCGGCAAGGCTACTGGTGGCCCACTCTCCAGCACGACTGCTTGACCTACGTTCAAAGGTGCGATCGATGCCAGCGTTTCGATCATCTGGTCCATCAACCTGCCTCAGAGCTCGTCACCCTTACCGAGTCGTACCCTTTCGCTCGATGGAGGATCGACATCCTGGGGCCATTTCCTACGGCCCAGGCCCAAAAGAAGTTCGTCATCGTCGCCATCGATTATTTTACCAAGTGGATTGAAGCCGAAGCCACCGCCAAGATTACCGAGTCGGTCGTTTGGAGCTTCGTTGGGAAGTCGATCATTTGTCATTTCGGTATCCCCCGAGTGATTGTGAGCGATAATGGTCGGCAATTTGATTCTCATCACTTTAGAAACAGATGTGCTGACCTACACATTCGCAACCACTTCACTTCGGTAGCCCACCCCCAGGCTAACGAACTGGTCGAAAATGCCAACAAAATTATATTAAAAGGCATTAAGGCCAGGCTCGGTAAGGCCAAAGGAAGTTGACTCGAGGAATTGCCAAGCGTACTATGGTCGCATCGAACTACTCCGAGAATCGCCACGGGTGAGACTCCTTTCCGGTTGGTGTATGGCACAAACGCCGTGATTCCTTTGGAAGTCGGCAGCCCATCTCTCCGAGTCATCAACTTCTCGCCCGAGGCAAATGAGCAGAAATTTCTAGAGAACCTCGATATGGCAAGCGAGATACGAGAGATCGCAAGTATCCGAGCCACAGAATATCAGCGGCGCGTCACTCGATATTACAATGCCAAAGTCTGAGACAGACACTTCCACACAGGAGACTTCGTCCTAAGGAAAGTCGAAGCCTCTCGACCACTGGAGGCGGTGGGAAAGCTAGCCCCTAATTGGGAAGGCCCCTACCGAGTGGTCGAGACGCTCGAGAAGGGGGCGTATCGACTGTCTACCATGGAAGGAGCGCCTATCCCTCGGACATGGAACGCGACAACATTATGAAAGTTCTATTTTTGAGCTTTTCTGGAACATGTAAGCGACATATGGCAATAACAACTCTCATTTTCCTTTCATTAATGTTTCTTCATACATCAGATAGGCCACAGCCAATACAATGCATATCAAAAATAAAGATACTACATCCACTGGTACTATAACACGAGTTGATTACTCGGCGCGGACACGGCTAGCACCCCTAAGCCGAGCCACTGACTCTACCCAGTGTGAAAATTGGCTCGAATAATGGAATGGCTGACCCTGTTTGCTCGGGAAACTCAGAGAAAAGGTATCAGAGGAAGAGAAGAAGAAAGGAATGCCCGGATGTCAGGAAAACAAGAGAAGACCTCCTCTGCCAACTCTTTGGAAGGGAACAAGGCCGGAAGCCGAACAAAAAGCAAGCACCTCCAAGTGGTGCAAGGAAGGATAAAGTTAAAGGCATCCTTCAAAGAGTGAAAGAAAAGAAAAGAAGTTGGTTGAGGAGCAGAAGAGGGAGAAAGACCGAGCACCCCCTCGAAGAGGTGAGAGGGGCGCGGGGATGAAAAGAAAGGAGAACCAATGACGGTGCGTCATCAGTCCTCCTCAAGTGGGGCGACGGCCCGGAGAGCAGGAGAGAGCTCGTGGCCAGGCCTCCTTCCTTCTTGTACGCCGTCAAGCGGCGGTCCCGAGGTTGAGAGCGAGCCCGCCGCCAGGCCTCCTTTCTCCTACGATGTCCGCCCCGTCCTCCTTCCTTCTCCTACGCCAGAGCAGCATGAACACCTCGGCGGCCGCCAGGGTCATCGTCTTCTGAATCGCCCTCCATGTTTCGCTGACAATCCCCCAGCACAAAAGACAGACGCTTCGCAGAAAGGGAGAAAGAGGAAAGACTGCAAGGGAAACCTTAAGCGGTGAAGAGAGGTGGAGACGCCCTTCGGGACCTTTTATAAGCCGAAAGGGGAACCCTCGCCTTCATTGATTCTTCCCTCGAAAAAACGCGAAAGGCAAGAACCCTTCCCTAAGGGCAGTTACTCTGCTTCCCTCAATGGCCCTCCCATAGGGACACGCGAAATGGCAAGTCATTCAAAGCATGGAAAGGCGGAAAGGCGCCAGTACCACGTCAGCCGCCTGGCCAATCAGCACGCGAGATGCCTGCAAATAAAATCTCCGCTTTTCTAGCAACTGCAGATACGGTAGTCAAATCGCACCAAAGGCGGTAAGGAACAGTCAATCCAGTTTTGAATATGACTGCCAATATATATATAGAAAGGAAAATTCTTACATGGTAACATTCAAAAAAAAAAGAGCTAACACATCGAGCCCGTTTTCCTCCTAATCTATGGAGGAGGGACTCCGAGAGGCCCTTGGCCTTTCCTGAGGCTCGAAAGACGAAGGATCCTCAGCGCCAGGAGATCTGCCCCCGGTATCCTCGGTGACGGCCGTTCCAGGCACTGACCCCACTCGTGTGAGAACTGCCTCGATCGTGTGCCCTCCCGAGGCAACCGGAGTTGGCGATCCCTCTATTGAAACGGAGGCATCCTTGCTCCCCCCTTCACTCGACGTCGGAGAGGAAGAATATGTGGTATCCTCATCCGAGTCATAGCGCTGCCCGGGAGCAAAAATGAGCTCGTCGAGCACTTGCTGCTGGGCCTCGACGACCGCTCGATGGAAGCCTTGGGCGAATCCCTTCCGCAGCCCTCGATGATAGCCTGGCTCGTAGTACGAGAAGGCGGCCTTCTGAAGAGCTGCGTGATAGCCCTCCGAGCTTCTATATCGTTCGATCGCCTCCGCCGCAGCTTGCTCCGTTTTCTTCTCAAGCTCGGCCACCCTCTGCTTGGCCACGAACAATTTCATCTCGGCCTCGGACAGCTTCACCTCGGCCTCAGTCCGCGCGACCTCAGCTTCCCCCCGCACTCGCTCGGCCCCTCGGACCTGGCTGTTGAGCTCCTCCCGCTCGGCCTTCCACTGCTCGCAGCGCTCGACCTGAGTTTGACGCTCCTCTTCCAGAAGTTTGCTCTTCAGGTCGGCTATATAGCGAGCTTGGGCCAGCTGCTCGGCCAGTGTCCGAGCCTCCTCCTGGCTCGACTGAGTCTGTGCCCGAAGCGAGGCTGCCTCCCGCCGAAGGACTTCAAGCTCGGAAGTCAATTGCCCGATCCTCCGATCGGACTCAGTGCGGACCAGAGAGAGAGACCTCTCCTCAGTATCCAGCCGTGCGAAAAAATCGACTATCTCGGCCCCCAGCTGGGCCACGATCAAGCCGCCCTCAATGACCTTCTCGAAGAGTAGAGAGGGGGGATTGCGTCTGAATTCTTCCCGAACAAATGAAGGCGCCAAGGATCGGCACCTTTGGTACAGAGAAGCCCGAACAGCGGAGGCACCGGCCGAAGGGGGATAAGTCCATTCTGGAAGAACCGGGACTGGAGCATCCCCCCCGCGTCCCCATTTTCGGGACGGCAACGCTCAGCTCGGGCTGGGTCGTTGCCTCGCCCCGCGCCCCCTCAGCCTCGACCGGGACTTCGGAACCGACCGCCTCTGCCAGCGGTCTGGCAGTCTCGGCAGCGGCTTTTCCGCTAGCAGCAGCCGTCTCTGGCTCGACAGACGGGAGATCCGGACGGCAGATTTCCTCGGCTGAGGGCTCCTCGATCGGGCGAGCATGCTTCTCAACTGGGCGGACACGCTCCTCGACCGGGCAGGCGACCCCCCGCCTTCTTTAACCGCTTCTTCTCAGCAGTCAGGGCCTTCATTGAAGAAAGCAACAGCAGCAGCTCCCCAAGGTCCTTGCATTTGGCCCCACGGCGCTCGGGATCTGCTTGCCCTAATCTCGGGCACAGGAAGGGCCCCCAGAGGTTCGAGGTTCGCTCGGAACAGGTGTCTCCCTCCAAGTCGACGATCTCTTGCTCCAACGGTTGCTCCCCCCCATCATCCGTCCGCCTCGAATCTAAACAACAGAAGTCAGATCATCAGAAAGAGGCCTACCTGCCCGACCCAGAAGCACAATGCAGGACCCAAAGGTTCTCACCTTGAGGTGGCACCGCGCGGGAGGGATAATCCTCGATGTTAACCACAGTCATCAACTCGACGGTCGACTGGCGATTCTCCTAGAGAATCCTGACCTCCTCCTCTAGCTCCGGGGAAACCGCCGCTTGCTTCGGAGGGAGACATGGATGGAAGTTGGGCTCCGTCAGGAGGTCCCAGGAGACACCATCTTTGGATGAGCCCACCAAGAAAAATTGGGTCTTCCACCCCTTGTGAGAGGAATCTCTAGCAAAGAGGGACACGCAGCTCCTTCCCCTCTTCGCCTGAAGATAGAAGAAGCCCTTACTCGCATGGGTCTGCTCCTTCAACTCAAAGAAGGAATGGAAAAGGTCCAACGAAGTGCGAAGCCCGCACAAACGGCTGAGAAAGATAAAGGAAAAGATAAAAGTATAAGAGTTGGAGACCAACTGGACAAGAGCCAGTCAGTAAAACTGAAGCAATTGCGTGACAAAGGGGTGGAGAGACAGGCGAAACCCACACTTCCAAGCCAAGAGAAAAGTGCAGAAAAGGCCCGAACGAGTGTCCAGACTAGACTCATGAGGCTTAAGCGGAGAGAAATAGTATTGCCATGGCAGCCCATAATGCCTCTCCATCTTCTTCACTTCAGCCTCGCCCAACTCGCTGCGCATAGGGTGCTCAGACGGCGGCACCAAACTTCCCGTGCCTTGTTCGGCTTCCTGCACCTCAGTTGCGGGGTGTTGCTCCGCCATGGAAGGACGAGAGGAACAGGAAGAGGAGGAGGAGAGCGCCGAGTCGGACGATTCAGGAGGAGGTGGAAGCTGATGGATCGCCGTCGCCGTGATCTCTGCTAACTCCGCAAAGGCCTCCGTGATTCTTCGCTCCTCCTAACCACCCTCACGGCGCATGAGCCCTTTCAGAATACAAGCACGATAGAGAAAAAGCCCTAAACGAAGGAGACATGGAACGCAAGCACGCGCGAGGCGGCGCGACGTTCCGAACTCTAAAAAGGGGCTCCTCGCATCAACTCAAAAGAGTCATCATCACGGGCGTATTCCCAGGACAGCCGCATTAAATGGCCCCTGCCGGAGAAAATTCCCCACCCAAATCAAGCCACCAAAACCATCCCCACAAATGCTACTCATCCGAGCCCAATTTTGGCTCGGGAGTAGGAGGGGGACAAGTGGAGAGGGGGAAAATCCATCGCCCAAGAGCACAGCCCAACTAGGTCCAATTTGACCAAACCAAGCCCAACTCCCCAAAGTGACAGCCCCATTTTGGGCCCACTTACTTTAAGCCCAAACCTCACTCGGACCAGCACTTCATAGGCGACCCCCGGGTCCGAAAGTCCGAGCGACAGATCGGTGAGAAGGCCCCTGCAGTGGCCCATCGCTAGAGAGAAGACTCCGAGCAAGCGTCCCAAGCTCGGGCCGACTGTCGAAAGCTTATCCAAGCGCCCGTTACGCATCCTTCAGAAGCAGGGAACTCCAAGGGATAAGGGAGAGCAAGAGTCTTTGTACCATAAAGAGCCCACGACGAGGACGTAACCCCCCTAAATCCCCTCGACTCCCTGGACTCCTACATTAAACGGATCGCTATATAAACCCCAGGGAGACTCTCCGAGGAGGTAAGCAACGATCCTGAGTGAGAACCACCACATCTCTTGGTGGAGAACAATCTCACGCCCTCTTCTTCTCCTACCACCTCCTCTCGCACCCGTGCTCTGTCATATTCGCTGACTTAAGCATCGGAGCACCCCTGATCTGTTTCCTACCCTGCAGTTCATATATGCGTGGTGGCTGTGATCAAGGATTCCTCCAAGATCTCACGACTTAGGATCAGCGCGAGATTACGCCTCTTCAGGAGGTATGTGAGTGCTGACCTGACAGAATGTCGAGATCAACCAACTTTGCTTAGACATAAGATCTGAAACAAAGGTAGGACAAATAGATAAATAATATGTAAATGTTGACCTGACAGTGTATCGAGGTCAACCATCCCGGGAGAGAGGCGAGGTCTAAATCGGAGTAGATATGACTGTCGATCCGTCGAGATATCGGATTCGACAAACCTTGCCCAGACTGGAGGTTTGAACAAGGGCAGGATATGAAGATAGGCGTTGACTCGACAGAATGCCGAAACCAAGCAACCTAGCGAAGACGTGAGGTCTAAGCCAAAGGTAGAATATAGCTGTCGACTCGACGGAATGCCAGAGTCAACCAACTTGACGAAGACGTGAGGTCTAAGCCAAGGGAGGGATATTGTTGGGTTCGGTGCAAGTATTCAGAGGGGGGGTGAATGAATATACCCTTTAAAAACCTTCACCCAAAATAAGATTTCGCTCACTTAAAAATTGGAATGCTAACAAGACAAAATAGAACACTCATCTACTAAACCTATAAGCAGACAGTTGAGCGCCCCTATGCATTCATCTAGCGGAAGCACAAATAGAACAAAACAAACCACAATGCAAGAGGGTTTTTAAGTGGTTCGGTCCAGCAGACCTACATCCACCCCACACTCAACCCGAGTGTGGCTTCCTGCTGACTCACAGCTTGAACAGCTGGGCATCACAGCTTGCCTTACATCAGCTGGGCCTCACAGCTTGCCATCCGCTGAGCATCACAGCTTGCTTCCGCTGGGCAACACAGCTTAGCCATCGCTGACTCACAGCTTGAACCCGCTGGGAATTACAGCTTAACCCGTCCGAGACCAAGTCTCGCCAGCTGAGGATTACAGCTTTACCTGTCCAGTGGAGACCTCCACTGCATCCGCTGACTAACAGCTTGAAGAAGGGATAAAATGGAAAACAAAAACAGAACAAGACAGCAATCGGAAAGCTGTAAATGAAATACACAATATAGCTCTCAACAGAGCAGACTGGCCTGGATTTGATCCACGGTCCAGTAAACAAATCTTCAGACTTCACTCTTCTTCTCTCGATCTCACTTTCTCTATCTTCTGCTCTTCTTCTCTTTCTCTTCTCTTCTCTTCTTCTGCTCTCTTCTTTCTTCTTCTGCTCTCTTTACTCTTCTTCTGCTCTTCTGCTGGATCGAAGTCTCTGCACTTCTGCTTTTTCTTTCTCCACTTCGATCACTCTTCATCTGAAGACGAAGACTCATATATATAGCAGCAGCAGCAGCTAGGGCGTGTGCTCTCCACATCTCCCGCCCAAAAACCTTGGACCACGTGCCAGTCACTCAGCCAGCTTCAGCACACGTGTCACGATCCTGTCTGCCCTTCCAGCCTCGGATCACGTGCCCTTCATTAGCCTCCACGAGCAGAGCACCTGTCAGACAGAGCATCGGATTATCAACTTGGTGTCGACACTTTGTAAAATGAAATGCATTGTATAGACTTGTGAAAGCGCATGCATTGTACAGACTTAGTGAAAGGGAATGCATGTAATACAATTCTTTTAAATACCCAGAGACTAGTGTGTTCTCGCACGGGAGCATATGAAGTCTCAGGGGAGCATCTATGGCCTCTGGACAGCATCACCAGCGTCAGGGGAGCATGTGGAGCACATGCTGTCTCTGGGGAGCAATCGCTGCTCCAGGTGAGCATCCTCAAAGTTAGGGAAGCATTAACAGTCATTGGAGGGCATACTCGGTCCCAGGAGAGCATCCGGGGGGACAGACGAGCATGCGCGTCTGATGTACAAACTCCACCAATGAAATCATGAACAGTCCGATATATGGACTTGGCTTCGGGTCTGCTATAGTCCAGTGTATAGACTTCGAACTCTTGACCTCTGCATAGACTTTGCAGTCAACAGGCGATGTATAGACTTTGGAGTTTGAGACCAATGTACAGACTTTGTAAAACAGAAGCCTGTATAGACTTGGAGGATCAAGACGCTAAGGAAGACGGTCATTGTACAGACTTTGCAAGCAGTCCGATGTACAGACTTCAAGAGACTCTAGACAACGGACGCTATATAGACTTGCTAGTCTGAATGCCAATGTATGGACTTGCCAAGCGAAAGGGTTGTACAGACTTTGACTTCAACAGAGACGCTGCATGAGACGCTGAAGTCTGTATAGACTTTAACAGTGAAACGATGTACAGACTTCAACAGTAAGACACAAATAGAGACGCTAAATGAGACGGACGTTGTGCAGACTTGCTGTGCCGTGCATGAACAGTGCAATGTATAGAGTTCATGTGTTGTGCAAACGGATGTATAGACTTGAGCTAAGCAAGCTACAGTGCCGATGTGTAGACTTGGCCAATGTTCAGACTTGATGGTGTGCTGTGCAAACATGCTAAGATGCAATGTATAGACTTATGCGAGCATGCTGCAGACTTGAGACACACTCACACATTCAAATCAACATGCCATCATCATAAAAAACATAATATCATAATGCACTCACTGTGTTGCAATCATCAAAACAAAACAACATTGCTATCATCAAATCAACATAGCACATGCTTGTGCCTAAGGGGCACAACATTCTCCCCCTTTTTGATGATGGCAACACACTGTGACAGTGAGTCACACACAAAATTTTCTCCCCCTTTGACATAATCAAAAAGAGAAAAAACAGTATAAACAAGAGTGCAAAGTGCATTATGCATGCAAATTCCTCTAGAGCAGTAAACTCCCCCTGAAGATATGACTCCCCCTGAACTGGTTCTCCCCCTTAATAATTGCTCCCCATTTGAGAAGGAATATGAACAGATAGGTAAAGGTAGAGAAGGTAGGAGGGTCAATAGACAACAGCTAAATCATTGGTTCAGAAAATAAGCCTGATTATAAACAGTAGTTAAAGTATAAGAATCAGCAACATACAATTTTGACAAAAATTCAGGTTTAACAGTGATAAATCTAGAGTAAAACACCTGACCCTTGACAAAGAGTTTATAGACTCCGTTTATAGCAATGAATCTAGGGCACATGGTATTAATAGATAAGTCTGAAATAATACCCTTTTGTGATTAAACAAAGAAATTCAAGAAAGGCAACTTGAATATGTATTAATAAAAACAATTTTCACTCATTGACTTTTGATTTTCAAAGGGTTACAGCAGTTTGATTTTCATTTTTCAATTTCTGAACCTGAACTAAGTGAATAGACCAGTGGCATTTATGCTGTTGACATTAGGTGTACACCTTGATTAGAGGCAGGTACTCCCAGTTACTAGGCATAAACTACAAGATCTACTTCAGGTCAAGGCCTACAAGGAACAATCTTCACCTTTGACATTAAGGGCACACCTTGATCAGAGGCCAGTACCCCCAGTTACTTGGTGAGGACTCCCCCTATAGATTCGACCCTATGAACAGAGTTAGCTTGAAGCACTTCATGACATGTGAATTTTCCTGCTTCATTGGAGGAGTTCACAGTTTCTCAGTGCAATCAGCCATTGCTCTGTCACAATGTTCAGTTCTTTACTTGAAGATCTTATTTACTGCTGCCCTTATTTCTTTTAGAGTGATTGTTTAAAAAATCATTACATACTCTTATTCACCTGTTCTAGACATTTCCAGTTCAACACATTTAGGCATTACAAAAAACTTTTTCTATTTTAGCCATGAGACAAAGATTAAGAGCTATAAAAGTTTTCTTTTATCTCAAATTCTGAAGTGCAGACACTTAACTCTCCAATTTATAAAGGTTAAACCTTTAGTTCTTTTCAATTTGTAAGAGTGATTCTTATAAAAGAACAATTGAAATAATCACAACTCAATGTACTAACCAGATACAGAACTGTTGTTCAGTGAAAATGATAGGGAAAAGATAGCAATAAGCATTATGGTCCAATAACATCTGATGTCAAAAGATATGAATTAATTGAGTGGGGACAGTGAGAAGTGAAAAGGAATCAATGTAATGAACAGAAATCTCAACTCCCCCTGACATCATGATGCAAGAGATATGCTATGCAACATACTGTTCTACATGCAGACTATGCACCAAGGATACATGAGACAAGCATGCAATCAATTCAAATTTATGCATCCAAGTAATGAACATTTTTTATCTTTTTTCAGATTTTTCAAAAAATATGATGACAGTACACTGATCTACATGAAGACAGGACCCATGGTACTAGGCGGAGGACCTGGTCTCAAAGACCATCTCACATATGGTAGGAATCTCCGGGCAGATTTCCCTGCCTTTTAGTAACTTACCATTTGATATACCAGGGTTAATAAGGACAATGCAACATAGAGCAATCCTACATGCATTGAACAGCATCAATGACAGTCATGCAAATGATGTATGCAGTGCAAAGCAATCTCATTTATTTAGTGCAAACAACAGCATGAGAAGAGCATCAAAAATCAACCAAGCAAAACAACAATTTCAGATAATGAAATTAAAACAGACAAATCAACATTTTCAGATTATGAGATTTAAACAAAGTTCAGAACTGACCTGAAAGGTAGGATCCTGGGGTTTCCATTTGAGTGTCTTGATCTGTTAACCCCTGTTTATTCTTTGACCCAAGGCACACCTGTAACACTATGATCATTTTGATCCTGCAGGGACCCAAGCAGCTTTTGGTCCTGTATTTACCCTGACAGGTGTTCTAAATATTCTTTTTGCAGCATCATCATCAAATTCCATTAGAAAACAATCAGATATAGTGTCCAAAATTTCCACAATAATAACATGAAGCCACAGACTTTTTATTTTTATTCTTCATGTTAGCAGAAACATGATGCCCATGTGCATGCACATGAGTATGAAAATTATATGTATGAGCATGAGTATTTCTTTTATTAACATGAAAATTTTTCTTTTCATACTCAGCCAGCCTACAGTTGACAACTTTGTGGCCTAGCTTACCTAATTCAAAGCAGTAACAATTCTTTTTCATGAATTCAATTTTCTTCTTATCAAGAGCATTGGGAGCAGGAAATTTTACAGATTTAGAATTAATTCTACTTCCCTGAGCATGCCAGCAGTCTTTGACTTTGTGGCCATGCCTCCCACATTCGAAGCACCTTGGGTGCTTACCTCTTGATCCATTAAAACCCCATGAAGGCCTAAACCAACACTCAACAGCTTTATGACCACGTTTGTTACAATTATAACAAATGATGTGTTGGTTTGAAGCAGACATGTTTCTTTTGGGGTGGTGATGATTATTTGAGAAAAAATTATCATACATCATATCATCACTTTTCATCACACTGCAGTCATCCATATAATGACCATGCCTACCACAATAGTAGCAAGAGACATCAGATTTCCTAGGAGCATGGTTTCTATCATATGATTTCTTAGATGCATGCGAATGAGTACAAGAAGCATCAGATTCAGCAGAGCTAATAAATTTCGGAGTATAACCAGAATTATTCTTTACCTTCTTTGTTTGACTTTTTCTTTTCAATTTCTGATTATTCTCAACAGGTTTTGTTTGCTTTTCAATTTTCTGAGCTTTGAACTGAAAGACAGATTTTGAAGATGATTTCTCATTTTTATTTTGTTTTGGGGATTGACTTGAGGTACCAGCTACATCAGAACTATGCACAAAGGTAGTGTATAGCTGGTTTCTAGTGATTTTCTTGACATCAGAATTACAGCTTATCCCCCTTTTAGAGTTCTTATTCTCACTTTTCATAACATCTTTCATTTTTTCTTCACTCTTAGCAGACTCAATTGCTAAAGTTTCCAGATTATGAATTTTATCTTCCAAGCTAGCAATGTGAAACTCATAACTGGCTATCTCCTGTTCACTGCAATTTACACATTCGCTTAAAACTTTGTTTGCAGTTTTGTACTTCTCAATTTCTTGTTCAAGATTGTTCAAAATTTTTGATTCTTCATTACAAATAGCTTTTCCCTTTTCTGTGGTGAGAAGTTTTTCAGATAAGCCAATATTTAACCATTTCAATTTTTCAACTTCAGCTTTTAATTCAATGTTTTCTTCCTCAAGATTTTTATCCTGAATTTCATTATTAGCACATCTCTCTCTTCCAGACATTTGCTCCAATATTTCAATTAGTTCCTCTTCTCTTTCTTCCACATTAATTTTCTCAGCAACCAAGTTTTTGTGATCCTCTTTAAGTGAGACTATTTGTTTGTTCAGCCATTCATTCTCACTATAAAGATCCTCATTTCGTTCTCTTAGAGCTGAGCACATATCACAGTTTAATTCAGCAGAAGAAGAATGTGAAGCCTTCCCATTGATTTCATTTATTCTACCCATAAGATTTTCAATTTTCTTTTGAAATTCTTCATTCTCAAGTTTCAGTTTATCCAATTCAGAATTAACTTGAGTCAGTTCTTGCATGCTTTTTAGATGTTCATTTTTCTTCTCATTTAGCTGATTCTCAAGTTCTGATATCTTGTCCAGACATGTTTGATTTTCAAGTTTTAGAGAACCATTTTGTTCCTGAAAATTCTGAACATCTAACATACATGCATCATAAGATTGTTTCAGATCTGGACAATTTTTACAAGGAACTTTCAAAGTTATCTGATCACATTTCTTTTTCAAACTCTTATTCTCAGATTTCAATTGTTCACATCTATTATTAAGTTCCTCATTTATATTTCATAGGTCATCAATTGAAAGTTCTCCAGATTCAGAGCTTACCTCGGATGAAGTTTCATCATTAGCATTTCTCCGATCAGCCATCAAGCATTTGCTGTGATTCCTGATTAACTTTAGTTTTTCCAAAATGTCTTTGGCAGACCTGCAAGAAGAAATACATTCAATTAGAGATCTGTCAATTGATTCTTTTAATAAAACTACAGCTCTATTATTGACATAGTCTTTCAGCTTATCCTTCTTGGTCCATTTGGATTTATCCTTCGACAGTTTATATGGACCATGAGTTATTACCTTCCACAAGTCAGGATCGGTTGTGCTTACATACCGATGCAACTTTTCCAGCCATGGGCCAAGGTCATCACCTCTGAATATCGGAGGATTAGCCATCAAAGCAGATAACAAGCAGACTCAAAGCACAAAGCAATCGACAATAAAACACCACAACCAGATAAGCACGGCAAAGCACTAACTCAGTGAAACTAGACAACGAGCACAGAAAGCACACTCTGAAATGCACCAAACACTAGCAGGATCCTCTGCAGATTGTTAATTCTGATAGATCAGAGACCCGCTCTGATACCAAGTGTTCGGTTCGGTGCAAGTATTCAGAGGGGGGGTGAATGAATATACCCTTTAAAAACCTTCACCCAAAATAAGATTTCGCTCACTTAAAAATTGGAATGCTAACAAGACAAAATAGAACACTCATCTACTAAACCTATAAGCAGACAGTTGAGCGCCCCTATGCATTCATCTAGCGGAAGCACAAATAGAACAAAACAAACCACAATGCAAGAGGGTTTTTAGGTGGTTCGGTCCAGCAGACCTACATCCACCCCACACTCAACCCGAGTGTGGCTTCCTGCTGACTCACAGCTTGAACAGCTGGGCATCACAGCTTGCCTTACATCAGCTGGGCCTCACAGCTTGCCATCCGCTGAGCATCACAGCTTGCTTCCGCTGGGCAATACAGCTTAGCCATCGCTGACTCACAGCTTGAACCCGCAGGAGATTACAGCTTAACCCGTCCGAGACCAAGTCTCGCCAGCTGAGGATTACAGCTTTACCTGTCCAGTGGAGACCTCCACTGCATCCGCTGACTAACAGCTTGAAGAAGGGATAAAATGGAAAACAAAAACAGAACAAGACAGCAATCGGAAAGCTGTAAATGAAATACACAATATAGCTCTCAACAGAGCAGACTGGCCTGGATTTGATCCACGGTCCAGTAAACAAATCTTCAGACTTCACTCTTCTTCTCTCGATCTCACTTTCTCTATCTTCTGCTCTTCTTCTCTTTCTCTTCTCTTCTCTTCTTCTGCTCTCTTCTTTCTTCTTCTGCTCTCTTTACTCTTCTTCTGCTCTTCTGCTGGATCGAAGTCTCTGCACTTCTGTTTTTTCTTTCTCCACTTCGATCACTCTTCATCTGAAGACGAAGACTCATATATATAGCAGCAGCAGCAGCAGCAGCTAGGGCGTGTGCTCTCCACATCTCCCGCCCAAAAATCTTGGACCACGTGTCAGTCTCTCAGCCAGCTTCAGCACACGTGTCACGATCCTGTCTGCCCTTCCAGCCTCGGATCACGTGCCCTTCATTAGCCTCCACGAGCAGAGCACCTGTCAGACAGAGTATCAGATTATCAACTTGGTGTCGACACTTTGTAAAATGAAATGCATTGTATAGACTTGTGAAAGCGCATGCATTGTACAGACTTAGTGAAAGGGAATGCATGTAATACAATTCTTTTAAATACCCAGAGACTAGTGCGTTCTCGCACGGGAGCATATGAAGTCTCAGGGGAGCATCTATGGCCTCTGGACAGCATCACCAGCGTCAGGGGAGCATGTGGAGCACATGCTGTCTCTGGGGAGCAATCGCTGCTCCAGGGGAGCATCCTCAAAGTTAGGGAAGCATTAACAGTCACTGGAGGGCATACTCGGTCCCAGGAGAGCATCCGGGGGGACAGACGAGCATGCGCGTCTGATGTACAGACTCTACCAATGAAATCATGAACAGTCCGATGTATGGACTTGGCTTCGGGTCTGCTATAGTCCAGTGTATAGACTTCGAACTCTTGACCTCTGCATAGACTTTGCAGCCAACAGGCGATGTATAGACTTTGGAGTCTGAGACCAATGTACAGACTTTGTAAAACAGAAGCCTGTATAGACTTGGACGATCAAGACGCTAAGGAAGACGGTCATTGTACAGACTTTGCAAGCAGTCCGATGTACAGACTTCAAGAGACTCTAGACAACGGACGCTATATAGACTTGCTAGTCTGAATGCCAATGTATGGACTTGCCAAGCGAAAGGGCTGTACAGACTTTGACTTCAACAGAGACGCTGCATGAGACGCTGAAGTCTGTATAGACTTTAAAAGTGAAACGATGTACAGACTTCAACAGTAAGACACAAATAGAGACGCTAAATGAGACGGACGTTGTGCAGACTTGCTGTGCCGTGCATGAACAGTGCAATGTATAGAGTTCATATGCTGTGCAAACGGATGTATAGACTTGAGCTAAGCAAGCTACAGTGCCGATGTGTAGACTTGGCCAATGTTCAGACTTGATGGTGTGCTGTGCAAACATGCTAAGATGCAATGTATAGACTTATGCGAGCATGCTGCAGACTTGAGACACACTCACACATTCAAATCAACATGCCATCATCATAAAAAATATAATATCATAATGCACTCACTGTGTTGCAATCATCAAAACAAAACAGCATTGCTATCATCAAATCAACATAGCACATGCTTGTGCCTAAGGGGCACAACAGATATAACTGACCGGTGAGGGCCATGATTAGTACCCTCCAAGAGTAGTCCACTTCTATTGTTGACTTCCATTTTTCGTGTGTGTCACAGCCACCCGGTACAGACCAGCCCGTAGTGTGGGCCGTGTTGTGCGGTGGGACTATTAATGGACTTGACTATAGCGCATGTGGGACTATTGATGAATTTACTTGCTTATTGCGCCGGTGGGACTAGGGATTAACATCCAAGAGCCCAGCCAAGGCAGGGTGCTTTAAGCCAGAGGAAAAATGTTTTATGTAGGGACAATAGTTGAGAGCTCGGCGCGGACGGAGAGCCCTGAGACAAGAAAGAAGGTTTATGCGCCCAGTACGGAGGGACTGATGGGCAAGGTCTAAGAGCTCGGCGAGGGCAGAGTGCCTCAGGCCAAGGGGAAAGAGTTTTATGGGCCGAGTCCGACGGGACTAAGGCGATTGAGAGCTCGACAAGGGCGAAGTGCCACGGGCCAATGGAAAGGGTTTGTGAGCCTAGTCCAGGTGGTGAGGGGCGAGCCCAGTGGGACAAACTTGGTATCTCTTAGTTGTTGGGTTCGGTGCGTTCGATTCAGAGGGGGGTGAATGAATCTCCCCTTAAAAATTTCGCTCAATTAAAACTTCCTAATACAAACAGACTCTATCAAGAGAAGAATCTAACCTTCTGTTCAACCAGTAAGCAAATATGCAAAGCGTACCTAAGCATTCATCTAGCGCCAATCAGATAGAAGAAATCAAATCACAGTAGACAAGAGGATTTTTAGGTGGTTCGGTCCGCAGACCTACGTCCACCCCACACTCAAACCTGAGTGTGGCTTCCGCTGACTCACAGCTTGAACGGCTGGGCATCACAGCTTGCCATACAACCCGCTGAGCCTCACAGCTTGCTGTCCGAGGTATCCACCTCGCCCGCTGAGCCTCACAGCTTGTTGTCCAGAGGAATCCTCCTCTGCAAAACCGCTGGGCAATACAGCTTAGCCGTCCAGTGGAATCCTCCACTGCAAACGCTGACTAACAGCTTGAAGAAAGGTATAAAATGAAACAAGAAAATGGGAAACAAACAGCGACTGAAAGCTGTATACGATAAAGCACAAACTATATCCCTGCAGAGAATGAAGCTCAAACAATTGAGCAAACTCAGATCTGGTTTTGAACCAAAGATCTGAGGAACGAACTCCTCTCTCTCTCTTCTTTCTCTTCTGCTTCTTCTCTGCTCTCTGTCTCTCTTTCTTTCCTTCTTCTTCTCTGCTCTCTGGATCGTGCAGGCTAACTCTCTGCTCTGCTCTTCTGCTTCGATCAGCCTCCTTCTGATAGAAGAGGCTTCATATATATAGAGCAGCAGGAAGCAGATAGGGTGTGTGTCTTCCACATTTCCCGCCCAGAAGTCTCAGTCCACGTGGCAACATTTCAGCACAGTGGTTCCACGTGTCACGATCAGGGCACTCCTATTATCCTCGGATCACGTGCCTTCATTAAGCTTCACGAAGAGTACCTGTCAGTCAGTCAGATAGAGTTATCAGTTTAAGACTGAAAGCTTGTACAGACTTCGTTCAATACATGAAGCAATGTATAGACTTAGAGTGAAGGTGCATGCAATGTATTGACTTGATGCAGTGTATGCAGTTCACCGATGCAGTGTATGCAGCGATGCATAGACTTGATCAGTCATCAAAACACACAAGTGCTCATGAGTGTATAGACTTGCTACGGCATCAAAGCAACCATGACAGTGTACAGACTTAAATGTGTGCAGGCAGAACGATGTACATACTTGTTTGTTTGTGCATGCTACAATGTGTAGGCTTAGTGTTTGTGCAGCTAGCCAATGTATAGACTTGGCGTTATGAAGCACACAGGCTGTACAGACTTGTGAATGCAAAGCTAGACAGTGCATGAAGAACAATGTGCATACTTGGTAGCATGTGAACACGGCGCTGTACAGACTTGTGTATGCATGGATGCACTGACTAAGCCACGAGCCAAGTGGCGATGTATAGACTTGTGTTATACACCCAGACAATGTATAGACTTGCATATAGTGACGCTGCATGAGACGATGCAATGTATAGACTTGGTCTTACAATGCATAGACTTGAAAGATGATGCATGAGACGATGCATTGTATAGACTTAGCGATGCAATGTTCACACTCACTTAGACGCTGAGTGAGACGCTGGACAATGTACAGACTTACTTCGTGCAAGCTACAGGACAATGTATGGACTTTGAAAGAAGATGCATGCATTAGCCAACGATGTACAGACTTGAAGAAATGCATGCAGCAATGTATAGACTCTAAGTGAGACGGAAGAATGTATAGACTTGCTAACATGCATGAACAAGTGGCGATGTATAGACTTGGCCAATGCAGCGATGTATAGACTTGCACAGTTCTAGCTAAGGGATGTATAGACTTTAAGTGCAATGCAAAAGGCTGTACAGCCTTTGAGACTTGAATGCATGGTGGCGAATGTACAGACTTTGTCTGTGATGTGCAGACTTGCTATGTCTGCGACACATGCAATGTACAGAGCGATGTACAGACTTGCTGCTGCCTGCAACTAGATGATGTACAGACTTTGCGACCTAGCGTTAATTCATGGGCTGTACAGACTTCCTATATGCTCAAGTCCAATGTATAGACTTGCTGAGATGATGCACCTGAAGAATGTACAGACTTAATGAGCTGCAGCATAAACACATCAGCAGAGAATGTATAGACTCTGCATGCATAAGGCAAGCATGCGATGCAACAGAATGTATAGACTTTGTGGCGTGCAACTGATGAATGCACCGATGCAGAGTGCGAATAAACAGAGAAGTGCACTGACTATGCCATGCCTTGCAATGCATATAGTAGTGAACAAATGCAATGTATGCTAAACACAATGACTATAGCAATGAATAGATCAGACATAGCACACTCATGCATTCTCCACAGAACAGATCAGTCATATGCATTCATGTGATGACTCAATGTGTTGTTCTTAGCAAAATAATATGGTGACTCATTCATGTTGCTATCATTAAAACACCATATTATCAAGAAAGCACAAGGGGCACAACAGCTTTTACCATATTCAATGCTCTAGAATTGATGGAGTCTTTCATTTTATCCTTCTCGGTCCATTTGGATTTATCCTTCGACAGTTTGTATGAACCGTGAGTCATTACCTTCCACAGATCAGGATCGGTTGATTTTACATGCCGATGAAAATTTTCTACCCAAGAATCAAAATCATTACCTCTGAATATCGGAGGATTAACCATCGAGATATGATGAATGCACCGAAATCATATGAGCAAATCAAGACACTAAACCGGTGAAACAAAACACAGAACACAAGAAACCCACTCTGAAATGCACCAATAACTAGCAGGATCCTCTGCAGATTGTTAGATCTGTTAGGTCAGAGACCCGCTCTGATACCAAGTGTTGGGTTCGGTGCGTTCGATTCAGAGGGGGGTGAATGAATCTCCCCTTAAAAATTTCGCTCAATTAAAACTTCCTAATACAAACATACTGTAGCAACCCTGATAAATGAATATTTGAAATAAATTAAAACATATATATAGTACAGTAGTAATACAGATAATGAGAATAGGATTAATTAGATGAAGTAAAACAAAATTAAAATAACGCCTCTTATTAGGACGTTAATTCAATAAGAAACGCCTCTATCAAAGGCGTGACTAAAGAAAGGACGCCCATAGGTGCGGTCGTCAACTCTCACGACCAAATAGGCAAGTAAAAGAAACGCCCATATATGGGGCGTGTTTGAAAAACAAGGAACGCCCTTATCCAAGACGTTTCTTAAGAAACGACCTGAACTAGGTCGTCAATTCAAGAATCGACGCCCTGACCAAAGGCGTTAATTCAGTTCGTGAACCGTTCGAACCCAGAGCTTATCCAGGGAAAGATTAACCTAATCTAGTAAGTGTCTAATAGAGTAAGGACTCTATTAGGGATATACTACCCTCACACAATCACTAACTTTTAATAGGACTTCCATAACCCTATAAATAATCTACTGCTCAAACCCGTGAACGCTATTTGGCGTTCGAGTTCTCTGAAGGTAATTACAGAGCAATAGCTCTTCCTTCCCTCTGTCCCTTTTTGACTTGGTGGACGGTCATTAATTCGACTTCTTCCTTCTTCCAGGTTGAAGAAGCATTGGGGTTGTGAAGAACAAAGGTAATAATCTTTCCTTTACCTTTCGGTCAGGTATTATGAAGAAAATATTAATGTTTCTTCGTATTTCTCTGTAGGAAGTTCAGTCGAAAGGGGTTCATCAGTTGAACATAAAGACTTCTTCCTGCTGATACGGCTGAAGTTATTGGTTGTTGTTTAAGCAACAGAGTTTTCTCCCTTCTTCATATCAATCTGCAAATCGTCATCAACTCTTAAAGGTAGGATTTTCTCAAGTCACTGTAGCCCAAACTAAATTGATACAGTACAATAATTATCATGCATATACATGGTTTGGTTTACTATAGTTTCTGAACGATTTTCTGTTAATTTCTTGAAAGAAACGTCCTTAGCAAGGGCGTGACTATGAAATACACGCCCCAGACTAGGGCGCTACTTTGCAAGTCACGACCCTTCCCAGGTCGTCAATTTCATATTTGACGCCCTGTACACAGGCGTTAATTTCATGTAAATCATAAGAATTGATTATCCATGCAATTACATGAAATCAAATCAATAATTGTTAACGGTTAAAAGTCAATAAACATGAAACATCAAATCTGATATACTGCATGTCAATTCCTGCCAATTTTCCTGTCATGACTATATGATTGTTATCCTTGATTATCGTGCAAAGCTTGCTAATTCCTGATATTTCTTGAATTCACGACCTAGACTAGGTCGTTTTTCCCTGTGGTAACGCCCCATCACAGGGCGTGAATTAAAAATAAACGCCCCTTACTAGGGCGCGTATCTGTTAAAATCCTGGAATATATATTCTGAGAAAATAAGAATTTAATGATTAACGCCCCTGCCAAGGGCGCGTTTTTGATAATTTCTGAAAATAAATATGTTCTGAGAAATATTGTAAATAAAAGACGCCTGCTACAGTAGTCGTCAACTCTTGAAGAAACGCCCCTGCCGAAGGCGCGTTTTAGATAAATTATTGAAATTATTGAAAATTCTGCAAAACGGACCATATGTAAACGCCCCTCTGTTAGGCGTTAATTACGTGAGAAACGACTTGACCTAAGTCGTTATTTTACTGTAAACTGATTTTTCCTCTGATTTGTTAACCGATGGTTTTATATATCATAATATATATATATCGGCACTATTCTCCATTCCGTGAGTATAGTCCCACGTTTCATGTTGATTTATCGATCACACTCAACTCTCATTGACATACAAGCTCTCCATTGGACATTCCGTTCCTTTGGACTAGCGAGTTAGTCATAGAGACCTCCGTAAGACTCCTCGTAGCCTTGGATTCCCTCAAGGCCGACTGAGCTGGTTGTACCCTAAAAACCCATTACACCATTGATGCCATGTCACTCTAAAGAAACATGGTATACCGGCCCTTATGATTATACAAAGAGTATATCATAAGAAATTCTTAATGGGATGATGATATCATGCCATATCATGTCGTTCTTGTAAACCCCAATTCTATGATAAGAATGAGGGTATCTTACTTTAATATACTGTTCATGTGGACCTTAATTCTATATAAAGAATGTCCATATTGATTTGTCATGGTACCTAAGTTAAGGGAACCATATTCTACCTAATTTTATCGATATCGTGATTATACCGTTATTATCGCCATTCTATGTCCTTTGTCATATTTTGGACTCTATTCTAACAAAGTTGTCATACGTGTCTACAAGCTTGATTATTGAAATTCTATGTTGGCTATAAACAAGAGTGGATGTCAAAACACATGATAAATGCCTGCGCATATAGGGCCCGATCTGGTCCTGGGAGGAGCACCCGAAAGTACTTGTGCCCATGGGAGTTAAAATGATAAGGTATCTGGCATTATACCGAGTACTTGACTTGCTTGATTGGACATTCCACACACATCTTGTACTTGAATCGTACTTGACTTTACATGAAATGCGTGGCCCGAAAAAGGGTAATTTACTTGCTTGATACATGATAGCCAAAGTTCTTGACATGACTTGATAATGGTACTTGCTTGAATATCTTGAATAACTTGTATCTTGTTGAAAGTTCATGAAAGTTCATCTTATTTCCTTGATATTACATTCTCTCTATCTTGTCGTTTCATGCGAGCATGCATAGCCTTATTGCATTCATGAAAATGTAATTACTTAAACCCCTTGCTAGTACTTGAGATATAATTTCCTACTGAGCGTTCGCTCATTCCGTTTGTCCCTTTCTACTTTTCAGGTAAGTCCGACGACGATGGAAGTCAATCGGATGGGAATGGTCAAGAGTGAAAGTGATAGAGCTTCTACAAGTGTCGTCTAGTCTTTTCCATAGTTTCTTGAGTCAAATATGTATTCTTTTCTTTTTTGTTCAACAGAGTATTGGATTTGTAATAGTCTATCCATTATGAAAGAAAGGATTGGGTTATCTTGCTATTTTGCGCATCTCTGTCTTTGTGTCGAATACACGACCACTCTGATTGACATGATTGATATAGACACGTCGCGCATCTCCGGGTATCTTCCGCGCTCGGGGCGTGACAGTCTTTGTGGTATCAGAGCCTAAGGTATTCCATTCCTAGGAAACCCAAGTCCAAGGATAGGTTTCAAAACCTTTAACCAAGTGAGAGTGGGTAGAACCAAGGGTTAAAAGATCAATGAGTCCTTTATAAGATCATAGTGATATAATACTAACATAGCTATTGTAATTGTAGGATAATGGCTGCCGAACGTGCTCAATGGCGCAACATGCAGCGTACCCTTCAAGGGATGACCCAAGTGCTACAACAGGTAGCACAAGGTGGTGCTCCACGAGCTGGAAGCTTACACCAAGCATTCAAGAATATGAATCCCCCGAAGTTCATGGGATCGACCGATCCAGACGATGCCGAGCATTGGGTTCGGGAGATTGAACGTATATTCCGTGTTATGCAATGCACGGATCAGGACAAAGTCTTATTAGCTACTTTCCAGTTAGAAAAAGATGCTAGATGCTGGTGGGAGTCGATTGAAGCTACTATTGACCCAACTCAAGTTACATGGGGTGAATTCGTTGAACATTTCAACGCCAAATATTTCTCTGATAGGGTCCAGGAAAAGAAGGCCGCCGAATTTGCCGCATTAAAGCAAAGATCTTTATCGGTGGCTGATTATGAAGCACAGTTCTCTAGACTGTCTAGATATGCTAAGCATTTAATTAGCACGGAAAAGATGAAAGCCCGTAGATTTCTTAATGGGCTTAGGCCCCACTACATTACTCAATTGGCGCCTATGGATATTCAAGTTTATACTGAAATAGTGCGCCGAGCTCAGTTGCTTGAAGATGCCACGGAACTATCTGATAGGATCCGTGGGAAAGACAAAAAGGAGCAAGTCACAAGTTCGGGTTCTTTTAGACCCAACTTTAAGAAGAGGCCCAATAATGGAGGTTCTTCCTCTCAAGATCAGAAATTCAAGAAGACCAAGCCTTTCTCTATCACCACTACCCCTTCGAATACAGTTTGCAAGCATTGTGATAAGGCTGGTCACAAAACAGAAGAATGCTGGAGGAAGTTAGGAGCATGTCTCCGTTGTGGGAGTCGTGAACATCGGATTCCCGATTGTCCATTAATGAATGACCAAGACGGTGAGGGTAAACGCCCAATGACAAGGAACGCGCGTCTTCATGCAATCCAAGAGACCGAACCAGAAGAAGAAGGCGGATTGGTGGAAGGTACATTAAAAATTTGTTCCAAATATGCACATGTCTTATTTGATACGGGTGCATCGCATTCCATTATTTCCAAGAAGTTTGCTGACCCATTACCTCTAGAACCAGAATGGATGAAGTTAATATTGTCTACTCCTCTCGGAAACGAGACGGATATCACACATCATTACCAAAACTGTGAGGTATTGGTTCGAGGAAAGAATTTTCCTATTGATCTTATCTGCTTAGATCTAAAAGAGTATGATGTTATACTAGGAGCAGATTGGTTATCCAAATACCAGGCAACGGTTGATTGCCGTGATAGCAAGATTGTTTTCAAGGAATTTCCGGAACTGACTTATATTAGTCCTAAGAGTCGAAGCAAATCCCCTCTTATTTCGGCTCTTCGAGCGAGCAAGCTCGTCAAGAAAGGATGTGTATCCTTCCTTGCTTTTGTCACTATTAAAGAAGCTAAAGAAACCAAGATAGAGGACATTCAGGTAGTGCGAGAATTTCCAGACGTATTTCTGGAAATTTGCCGGGATTACCCCCTCAAAGAGATGTAGCCTTCACCATTGACTTAGTCCCTAGTGCTGGTCCCGTTTCAAAGACACCATATAGAATGTCCCCTGCTGAACTCAAGGAGTTGAAGGAGCAGTTGATGGAACTAATCCGAAAAGGGTTTATTAGACCAAGTACTTCCCCGTGGGGAGCACCAGTCTTATTTGTAAAGAAGAAGGATGGATCCATGAGATTGTGTATCGACTATCGACAATTGAATCATCTTACTATCAAGAACAAGTATCCACTGCCGAGAATCGATGAGTTATTTGATCAGATTTCAGGATCCAAATATTTTTCCAAGATTGATCTCAGGTCGGGATACCATCAATTAAGAATCAAAGACGATGACATTCATAAGACCGCATTCAGAAGCAGGTATGGCCATTACGAATTTGTTGTTATGCCTTTTGGACTAACAAATGCCCCTGCTGCCTTTATGCAGTTAATGAATAGCATATTCAGGCCTTACTTGGATCAATTCGTAGTAGTCTTCATTGATGATATATTGATATATTCTAAGACTAAGGAAGAACATGAAGAGCATTTGAGGATTGCATTGCAAGTCTTGAGGACAAATCAATTATATGCTAAACTCAGCAAATGTGAATTCTGGCTTGAAGAAGTGGCTTTTCTCGGACATGTCATATCCAAGGACGGTTTATCTGTAGATCCGTCAAAGGTTGAAGCTGTAAGAAACTGGGAAAGACCCACTAATGCAAGCGAGATCAGAAGTTTCTTAGGTCTCGCAGGCTATTATCGGCGATTCATCAAAGATTTCTCTAAGATCGCCGTACCACTTACAAGATTAACTCGTAAGGAGATCCGATATGAATGGAGTGAGGAATGTGAAAGAAGTTTCAAACTCTCAAGGATCATCTCACTACAGCTCCGGTCTTAGCTCTACCGATAGAAGGAGAGAAATTCGAGGTCTACACTGATGCTTCTAGCATTGGCCTCGGATGTGTCCTAATGCAACAAGGAAAGGTCATAGCATACTCTTCACGTCAGCTGAAGAAGCATGAGGAGAATTACCCCGTCCATGACTTAGAACTGGCCGCGGTAGTATTTGCCCTAAAGATATGGAGACACTATCTCTATGAGTACAGTTTACTGTATACTCCGATCACAAAAGTCTCAAATATCTATTTTCACAAAAGGAGCTAAACATGAGACAAAGACGCTGGCTAGAATATCTCAAGGACTTCGACTTCAATATACAATACCATCCCGGAAAGGGTAATTATGTTGCTGATGCCCTTAGTCGAAAGCCGAGAGCAATGATAGCAAATTGTATGATGCAAGAATGGAGGTTACTTGAACAATTCTCCGAGCTCAATATAAGCTTGGACATGGAATCCAAATTTGTCACACTATCTCATGTAAGCATACAGTCAGATTTGTTATCTGAAATACAAACACTTCAGGATGATGATCCTATGTTAGTAGAAATCAAAGGCAGATTAGAAGGACAATCTGATTTTCAACTAACTTCTGATGGAAGATTATCGTTCAAAGATAGAACTTGTATACCTGATTGTCCGGAATTAAAGAAGAAGATCTTAGATGAAGCTCACCGATCAAGGTACACTATTCATCCAGGATCAACCAAAATGTACCAAGATGTAAAGAGGAACTTTTGGTGGCCTAATATGAAAAGAGAAATAGCAGACTATGTATCACGCTGTCTCACATGCCAACAGGTCAAGGCGGAACACCAAAAGCCTGCGGGAAAACTACATCCTCTAGATATTCCTAAGTGGAAATGGGAGGATATTGGTATGGACTTCATCATGGGTTTGTCTAAATCTAAAGGAGGACATGATGGAATCTGGGTTATCATTGACCGATTGACTAAATCGGCACATTTCTTGCCAATCAAAAGCCGATGGTCAATTGATGTGCTAGCTGCACTATACATCAAAGAAATAGTCAGGATACATGGAATTCCTGTCTCAATCGTGTCTGATAGAGATCCCCGTTTTACTTCTCATTTTTGGAAGGGATTACAACATTCGTTGGGGACAAGGCTCAACTTTAGTACTGCTTTTCACCCACAAACGGATGGTCAGACCGAGCGAACTAATCAAGTTGTTGAAGATATGCTGAGAGCATGCATTATTGACTTTGGAGGAAGCTGGCATGACCACTTACCTTTAGTTGAATTTGCATATAATAATAGCTACCAAGCTAGTATCCAAATGGCACCTTTCGAAGCCTTATACGGAAGGAGTTGCCGATCTCCCATATGTTGGAACGAAGTTGGAGAAAACAACTGTTAGGTCCAGACATGGTAAGGGATACAACCGAGAAGATACAAGTAATCAGGGAAAGATTACAAGTTGCTCAGACCAGGCAAAAGGCTTATGCAGATACAAGAAGAAGAGATCTTGAATTCCAAATCGGAGATCATGTATTTCTCAAGATATCCCCTGGACGTGGCATACGAAGATTTGGTGTTAAGGGCAAGCTTACGCCAAGATTCATCGGACCATTTGAGGTACTCGAAAGAGTTGGCGAGGTTGCTTATCGCATCGCGTTGCCTCCTCAGTTGTCCGAGGTACACAATGTATTTCACATATCTATGTTGAAGAAATATGTACACGATCCATCTCATATTATTGAACATGGAGATCTGGTGATCCAGAAAGATCTCACATATGAACAGAAGCCTATGAAGATATTAGATCGAGAAATACGAGCTCTAAGGAATAAGGTTATTCCCATGCTCAAGGTACAATGGAATAAAAATCCTGAACGCGAAGCGACATGGGAGACCGAAGAATCTATGAAGAAACGATTTCCCGAGTTATTCTAAGAGGTATATGTTCTACGCTCTCCACATGTATAATTATATATATATTGAATTTGGGGACCAAATTCTTTTAAGTGGGGGAGGGTGTAGCAACCCTGATAAATGAATATTTGAAATAAATTAAAACATATATATAGTACAGTAGTAATACAGATAATGAGAATAGGATTAATTAGATGAAGTAAAACAAAATTAAAATAACGCCTCTTATTAGGGCGTTAATTCAATAAGAAACGCCTCTATCAAAGGCGTGACTAAAGAAAGGACGCCCATAGGTGCGGTCGTCAACTCTCACGACCAAATAGGCAAGTAAAAGAAACGCCCATATATGGGGCGTGTTTGAAAAACAAGGAACGCCCTTATCCAAGACGTTTCTTAAGAAACGACCTGAACTAGGTCGTCAATTCAAGAATCGACGCCCTTACCTAAGGCGTTAATTCAGTTCGTGACCCGTTCGAACCCAGAGCTTATCCAGGGAAAGATTAACCTAATCTAGTAAGTGTCTATTAGAGTAAGGACTCTATTGGGGATATGTTACCGTCAATCAAACACTACTTTTAATAAGACTTCCATAACCCTATAAATAATCTACTGCTCGAACCCGTGAACGCTATTTGGCGTTCGAGTTCTCTGAAGGTAATTACAGAGCAATAGCTCTTCCTTCCCTCTGTCCCTTTTCGATTTGGTGAACGGTCATTAATTCGACTTCTTCCTTCTTCCAGGTTCAAGAAGCATTGGGGTTGTGAAGAACAAAGGTAATAATCTTTCCTTTACCTTCGGTCAGGTATTATGAAGAAAATATTAATGTTTCTTCGTATTTCTCTGTAGGAAGTTCAGTCGAAAGGGGTTCATCAGTTGAACATAAAGACTTCTTCCTGCTGATACGGCTGAAGTTATTGGTTGCTGTTTAAGCAACAGAGTTTTCTCCCTTCTTCATATCAATCTGCAAATCGTCATCAACTCTTAAGGTAGGATTTTCTCAAGTCACTGTAGCCCAAACTAATTTGATACAGTACCATAATTATCATGCATATACATGGTTTGGTTTACTATAGTTTCTGAACGAGTTTCTGTTAATTTCTTGAAAGAAACGTCCTTACCAAGGGCGTGACTATGAAATACACGCCCCAGACTAGGGCGCGACTTTGCAAGTCACGACCCTTCCCAGGTCGTCAATTTCATATTTGACGCCCTGTACACAGGCGTTAATTTCATGTAAATTATAAGAATTGATTATCCATGCAATTACATGAAATCAAATCAATAATTGTTAACGGTTAAAAGTCAATAAACATGAAACATCAAATCTGATATACTGCATGTCAATTCCTGCCAATTTTCCTGTCATGACTATATGATTGTTATCCTTGATTATCGTGCAAATCTTGCTAATTCCTGATATTCCTTGAATTCACGACCTAGACTAGGTCGTTTTTCCCTGTGGTAACGCCCCACCACAGAGCGTGAATTAAAAATAAACGCCCCTTACTAGGGCGCGTATCTGTTAAAATCCTGGAATATATATTCTGAGAAGATAAGAATTTATGATTAACGCCCCTGCCAAGGGCGCGTTTTTGATAATTTCTGAAAATAAATATGTTCTGAAAAATATTGTAAATAATAGACGTCTGCTACTGTAGTCGTCAACTCTTGAAGAAACGCCCCTGACGAAGGCGCGTTTTAGATAAATTATTGAAATTATTGAAAATTCTGCAAAACGGACCATATGTAAACGCCCTTCTGTTAGGCGTTAATTACTTGAGAAACGACTTGACCTAAGTCGTTATTTTACTGTAAACTGATTTTTCCTCTGATTTGCTAACCGATGGTTTTATATATCATAATATATATATATCGGCACTATTCTCCATCCCGTGAGTATAGTCCCACGTTTCATGTTGATTTATCGATCACACTCAACTCTCATTGACATACAAGCTCTCCATTGGACATTCCGTTCCTTTGGACTAGCGAGTTCGTCATAGAGACCTCCGTAAGACTCCTCGTAGCCTTGGATTCCCTCAAGGCCGACTGAGCTGGTTGTACCCTAAAAACCCCTTTACACCATTGATGCCATGTCACTCTAAAGAAACATGGTATACCGGCCCTTATGATTGTACAAAGAGTATATCATAAGAAAATTCTTAATGGGATGATGATATCATGCCATATCATGTCGTTCTTGTAAACCCCAATTCTATGATAAGAATGAGGGTATCTTACTTTGATATACTGTTCATGTGGACCTCAATTCTATATAAAGAATGTCCATATTGATTTGTCATGGTACCTAAGTTAAGGGAACCATATTCTACCTAGTTTTATCGATATCGTGATTATACCGTTATTATCGCCATTCTATGTCCTTTGTCATATTTTGGACTCTATTCTATCAAAGTTGTCATACGTGTCTACAAGCTTGATTATTGAAATTCTATGATGGCTATAAACAAGAGTGGATGTCAAAACACATGATAAATGCCTGCGCATATAGGGCCCGATCTGGTCCTGGGAGGAGCACCCGAAAGTACTTGTGCCCATGGGAGTTAAAATGATAAGGTATCTGGCATTATACCGAGTACTTGACTTGCTTGATTGGACATTCCACACACATCTTGTACTTGAATCGTACTTGACTTTACATGAAATGCGTGGCCCGAAAAAGGGTAATTTACTTGCTTGATACATGATAGCCAAAGTTCTTGACATGACTTGTTAAACGTGCTTGTTGAATATCTTGAATAACTCGTATCTTGTTGAAAGTTCATGATAAGTTCATCTTATTTCCTTGATATTACATTCTCTCTATCTTGTCGTTTCATGCGAGCATGCATAGCCTTATTGCATTCATGAAAATGTAATTACTTAAACCCCTTGCTAGTACTTGAGATATAATTTCCTACTGAGCGTTCGCTCATTCCGTTTGTCCCTTTCTACTTTTCAGGTAAGTCCGACGACGATGGAAGTCAATCGGATGGGAATGGTCAAGAGTGAAAGTGATAGAGCTTCTACAAGTGTCGTCTAGTCTTTTCCATAGTTTCTTGAGTCAAATATGTATTCTTTTCTTTTTTTTTGTTAAACAGAGTATTGGATTTGTAATAGTCTATCCATTATGAAATAAAGGATTGGGTTATCTTGCTATTTTGCGCATCTCTGTCTTTGTGTCGAATACACGACCACTCTGATTGACATGATTGATATAGACACGTCGCGCATCTTCGGGTATCTTCCGCGCTCGGGGCGTGACACATACTCTATCAAGAGAAGAATCTAACCTTCTGTTCAACCAGTAAGCAAATATGCAAAGCATACCTGAGCATTCATCTAGCGCCAATCAGATAGAAGAAATCAAACCACAGTAAACAAGAGGATTTTTAGGTGGTTCGGTCCGCAGACCTACGTCCACCCCACACTCAAACCTGAGTGTGGCTTCCGCTGACTCAGCTTGAACGGCTGGGCATCACAGCTTGCCATACAACCCGCTGAGCCTCACAGCTTGCTGTCCGAGGTATCCACCTCGCCCGCTGAGCCTCACAGCTTGTTGTCCAGAGGAATCCTCCTCTGCAAAACCGCTGGGCAATACAGCTTAGCCGTCCAGTGGAATCCTCCACTGCAAACGCTGACTAACAGCTTGAAGAAAGGTATAAAATGAAACAAGAAAATGGGAAACAAACAGCGACTGAAAGCTGTATACGATAAAGCACAAACTATATCCCTGCAGGGAATGAAGCTCAAACAATTGAGCAAACTCAGATCTGGTTTTGAACCAAAGATCTGAGGAACGAACTCCTCTCTCTCTCTTCTTTCTCTTCTGCTTCTTCTCTACTCTCTGTCTCTCTTTCTTTCCTTCTTCTTCTCTGCTCTCTGGATCGTGCAGGCTAACTCTCTGCTCTGCTCTTCTGCTTCGATCAGCCTCCTTCTGATAGAAGAGGCTTCATATATATAGAGCAGCAGGAAGCAGATAGGGCGTGTGTCTTCCACATTTCCCGCCCAGAAGCCTCAGTCAACGTGGCAACATTTCAGCACAGTGGTTCCACGTGTCACGATCAGGGCACTCCTATTATCCTCGGATCACGTGCCTTCATTAAGCTTCATGAAGAGTACCTGTCAGTCAGTCAGATAGAGTTATCAATTTAAGACTGAAAGCTTGTACAGACTTCGTTCAATGCATGAAGCAATGTATAGACTTAGAGTGAAGGTGCATGCAATGTATAGACTTGATGCAGTGTATGCAGTTCACCGATGCAATGTATGCAGCGATGCATAGACTTGATCAGTCATCAAAACACACAAGTGCTCATGAGTGTATAGACTTGCTACGGCATCAAAGCAACCATGACAGTGTACAGACTTAAATGTGTGCAGGCAGAACGATGTACATACTTGTTTGTTTGTGCATGCTACAATGTGTAGGCTTAGTGTTTGTGCAGCTAGCCAATGTATAGACTTGGCGTTATGAAGCACACAGGCTGTACAGACTTGTGAATGCAAAGCTAGACAGTGCATGAAGAACAATGTGCATACTTGGTAGCATGTGAACACGGCGCTGTACAGACTTGTGTATGCATGGATGCATGTATAGACTTGTGTTATGCACCCAGACAATGTATAGACTTGCATATAGTGACGCTGCATGAGACGATGCAATGTATAGACTTGGTCTTACAATGCATAGACTTGAAAGACGATGCATGAGACGATGCATTGTATATACTTAGCGATGCAATGTTCACACTCACTTAGACGCTGAGTGAGACGCTGGACAATGTACAGACTTTACTTCGTGCAAGCTACAGGACAATGTATGGACTTTGAAAGACGATGCATGCATTAGCCAACGATGTACAGACTTTAAGAAATGCATGCAGCAATGTATAGACTCTAAGTGAGACGGAAGAATGTATAGGCTTGCTAACATGCATGAACAAGTGGCGATGTATAGACTTGACCAATGCAGCGATGTATAGACTTGCACAGTTCTAGCTAAGGGATCTATAGACTTTAAGTGCAATGCAAAAGGCTGTACAGACTTTGAGACTTGAATGCATGGTGGCGAATGTACAGACTTTGTCTGTGATGTGCAGACTTGCTATGTCTACGACACATGCAATGTACAGAGCGATGTACAGACTTGCTGCTGCCTGCAACTAGATGATGTACAGACTTTGCGACCTAGCGTTAATTCATGGGCTGTACAGACTTCCTATATGCTCAAGTCCAATGTATAGACTTGCTGAGATGATGCACCTGAAGAATGTACAGACTTAATGAGCTGCAGCATAAACACATCAGCAGAGAATGTATAGACTCTGCATGCATAAGGCAAGCATGCGATGCAACAGAATGTATAGACTTTGTGGCGTGCAACTGATGAATGCACCGATGCAGAGTGCGAATAAACAGAGAAGTGCACTGACTATGCCATGCCTTGCAATGCATATAGTAGTGAACAAATGCAATGTATGCTAAACACAATGACTATAGCAATGAATAGATCAGACATAGCACACTCATGCATTCTCCACAGAACAGATCAGTCATATGCATTCATGTGATGACTCAATGTGTTGTTCTTAGCAAAACAATATGGTGACTCATTCATGTTGCTATCATTAAAACACCATATTATCAAGAAAGCACAAGGGGCACAACAGCTTTTACCATATTCAATGCTCTAGAATTGATGGAGTCTTTCATTTTATCCTTCTCGGTCCATTTGGATTTATCCTTCGACAGTTTGTATGAACCGTGAGTCATTACCTTCCACAGATCAGGATCGGTTGATTTTACATGCCGATGAAAATTTTCTAACCAAGAATCAAAATCATTACCTCTGAATATCGGAGGATTAACCATCGAGATATGATGAATGCACCGAAATCATATGAGCAAATCAAGACACTAAACCGGTGAAACAAAACACAGAACACAAGAAACCCACTCTGAAATGCACCAATAACTAGCAGGATCCTCTGCAGATTGTTAGATCTGTTAGGTCAGAGACCCGCTCTGATACCAAGTGTTGGGTTCGGTGCGTTCGATTCAGAGGGGGGTGAATGAATCTCCCCTTAAAAATTTCGCTCAATTAAAACTTCCTAATACAAACATACACTATCAAGAGAAGAATCTAACCTTCTGTTCAACCAGTAAGCAAATATGCAAAGCATACCTGAGCATTCATCTAGCGCCAATCAGATAGAAGAAATAAAACCACAGTAGACAAGAGGATTTTTAGGTGGTTCGGTCCGCAGACCTACGTCCACCCCACACTCAAACCTGAGTGTGGCTTCCGCTGACTCAGCTTGAACGGCTGGGCATCACAGCTTGCCATACAACCCGCTGAGCCTCACAGCTTGCTGTCCGAGGTATCCACCTCGCCCGTTGAGCCTCACAGCTTGTTGTCCAGAGGAATCCTCCTCTGCAAAACCGCTGGGCAATACAGCTTAGCCGTCCAGTGGAATCCTCCACTGCAAACGCTGACTAACAGCTTGAAGAAAGGTATAAAATGAAACAAGAAAATGGGAAACAAACAGCGACTGAAAGCTGTATACGATAAAGCACAAACTATATCCCTGCAGGGAATGAAGCTCAAACAATTGAGCAAACTCAGATCTGGTTTTGAACCAAAGATCTGAGGAACGAACTCCTCTCTCTCTCTTCTTTCTCTTCTGCTTCTTCTCTGCTCTCTGTCTCTCTTTCTTTCCTTCTTCTTCTCTGCTCTCTGGATCGTGCAGGCTAACTCTCTGCTCTGCTCTTCTGCTTCGATCAGCCTCCTTCTGATAGAAGAGGCTTCATATATATAGAGCAGCAGGAAGCAGATAGGGCGTGTGTCTTCCACATTTCCCGCCCAGAAGCCTCAGTCCACGTGGCAACATTTCAGCACAGTGGTTCCACGTGTCACGATCAGGGCACTCCTATTATCCTCGGATCACGTGCCTTCATTAAGCTTCATGAAGAGTACCTGTCAGTCAGTCAGATAGAGTTATCAATTTAAGACTGAAAGCTTGTACAGACTTCGTTCAATGCATGAAGCAATGTATAGACTTAGAGTGAAGGTGCATGCAATGTATAGACTTGATACAGTGTATGCAGTTCACCGATGCAATGTATGCAGCGATGCATAGACTTGATCAGTCATCAAAACACACAAGTGCTCATGAGTGTATAGACTTGCTACGGCATCAAAGCAACCATGACAGTGTACAGACTTAAATGTGTGCAGGCAGAACGATGTACATACTTGTTTGTTTGTGCATGCTACAATGTGTAGGCTTAGTGTTTGTGCAGCTAGCCAATGTATAGACTTGGCGTTATGAAGCACACAGGCTGTACAGACTTGTGAATGCAAAGCTAGACAGTGCATGAAGAACAATGTGCATACTTGATAGCATGTGAACACGGCGCTGTACAGACTTGTGTATGCATGGATGCATGTATAGACTTGTGTTATGCACCCAGACAATGTATAGACTTGCATATAGTGACGCTGCATGAGACGATGCAATGTATAGACTTGGTCTTACAATGCATAGACTTGAAAGACGATGCATGAGACGATGCATTGTATATACTTAGCGATGCAATGTTCACACTCACTTAGACGCTGAGTGAGACGCTGGACAATGTACAGACTTTACTTCGTGCAAGCTACAGGACAATGTATGGACTTTGAAAGACGATGCATGCATTAGCCAACGATGTACAGACTTTAAGAAATGCATGCAGCAATGTATAGACTCTAAGTGAGACGGAAGAATGTATAGGCTTGCTAACATGCATGAACAAGTGGCGATGTATAGACTTGACCAATGCAGCGATGTATAGACTTGCACAGTTCTAGCTAAGGGATGTATAGACTTTAAGTGCAATGCAAAAGGCTGTACAGACTTTGAGACTTGAATGCATGGTGGCGAATGTACAGACTTTGTCTGTTATGTGCAGACTTGCTATGTCTACGACACATGCAATGTACAGAGCGATGTACAGACTTGCTGCTGCCTGCAACTGGATGATGTACAAACTTTGCGACCTAGCGTTAATTCATGGGCTGTACAGACTTCCTATATGCTCAAGTCCAATGTATAGACTTGCTGAGATGATGCACCTGAAGAATGTACAGACTTAATGAGCTGCAGCATAAACACATCAGCAGAGAATGTATAGACTCTGCATGCATAAGGCAAGCATGCGATGCAACAGAATGTATAGACTTTGTGGCGTGCAACTGATGAATGCACCGATGCAGAGTGCGAATAAACAGAGAAGTGCACTGACTATGCCATGCCTTGCAATGCATATAGTAGTGAACAAATGCAATGTATGCTAAACACAATGACTATAGCAATGAATAGATCAGACATAGCACACTCATGCATTCTCCACAAAACAGATCAGTCATATGCATTCATGTGATGACTCAATGTGTTGTTCTTAGCAAAACAATATGGTGACTCATTCATGTTGCTATCATTAAAACACCACATTATCAAGAAAGCACAAGGGGCACAACATTAGTATGTTGGTGTAGTTGTTGCGGCAGGACGCCAAGGGATGGCGAGAATTCCTTGGCTAGGATCATAGGTTCTAGGCCGATGGTAGAGGGTCAACCCTGGTGTGACTGATGGGAGGCATCCGGTTGGATGAAAAGCTGGCAGAGCTGACGAATGTTTATTTGATGGCATGGCAATAGGATCAGGCTAAAGACAGAAAGGGGTGGACTGTTGATACAAGCTGTGCAAGCTTGGCTAGTGTGTCAGCTCGAGTGTTTCAAACTGGATCGGCACGGATCCTTTGATAGCGGGGAGGTTGTTGCATGACTACTCAGAGTCGACGTCACCCCAGGGGACAGATGGCAGGTGGCAGTAGCCGTGCGTCGAGTCATCGGCTACCTTTTGTATTGTTGTCTTCTGCGGGGGTATCCGGAATGTTGTAGCTCTTGCAAAGATAGGCTTCCAAGGCTTGCGTCGTATGCTGGTCTCTTGACATGCCTGCCTCAACAGTTGTGGTTGCGAGATCTTTTCAGCTCCACAAATGGCGTCAGTGGCTTTAAGCTCCCTTAGCCGTGCCCTATGCATTGCTTGTAGGGATTCCATTTGAAAAACAAACTGTAGGGCTTGCCCCCGTTGCATGGTGTTAAATTGTGTGGAGCAGCTTCCCAGAGAAGGAGAAATCACATTCTGACATTGAATGAAATGCAGCAAGTGGGTCCTCTAGGTGAGGCACTCAGAATCTTTAGCAGCCCACCTTTCTTGAGCAATTAGTGTTTGCAGCGGGTTGTACAATTCTCGGTGGGACTTTGGTCTATCCCGAATAGCCTCGTTCTCTCTTCTTTTAGCTTTTAATGCCCTTAGACTGGGGTGGATAGCTGGGGATTTTGCTCTACCATTTTATGCCCCCAGGCTGGGGTGTGTAGTTGGAGAAGAATTGCTCAAAGCATATCTTTTCATGCGGTAGCTCGTTCTCTTCGAGAGCATTTGTGTAGGCAGATAGTAGCGGGGAGATCCGGCCATTGGACTCCACTAGCTTCCTTCTTGTTGGTAGCCCCCACACAGGGAATAGAGTCTTGTTGTGCTCGGCGACGCCTCAGAGCTTGATTGCGACTGAATATCTTATCATTCCTGCCCCCTGTCAGGTGTGTATGTGTTGGGATAGAATTTTATTTTTTATTGCTCCCCTTTCACGCGTAGTGACCTATGGGGGCCGGTGGAGGGCGGGAGTACATCTCCCTGAGGCAGAGTTGAGCATCCCTCATCATGTGCTGAAATATGTAGAGCAGCGGTTGCATCGTGCTGGGTCTTTTCATTTGGAAAGAGATTCTTCCTTGTATCCTCATCATTTTGCAGTCAGTCCTGACATGGGTCGACTCTATTCTTGAATTGATTGCCTTGAGTGAAGTCGACATTGCATGAAGCGGCAAAGCAGTATCCTTTCTTTTTATCTTCAAGTTTATTTCTTCTCTTGTTTTCAACAGTTGCCCCCGGGGTGGAGCACCATTTGCATTTATTCGGCTTCTTGCCGCAGTAGGGGGAGCTCGAGATGCACCTCAGAGGGTGTGCTGTTCCGGTTGATATGACGAGGCCTTGTTAGCCGCCAACTTAAAGATGGGTAATTGGTGAGGGCGAGGTGGGTCCACCCTATATTCTCCTAGTTGCAATTCACCATTTTGGACTGAGTCTTCCATGATGTCTGTAAATGCATAACAGTCCTCGATGAGATGCCCCCTCTTTCGGTGGTAAGGGCAAAATCGAGGGTCATCTTTTCTTTCGACGTCATTTGGTCTCTTGAACTCACGGAGGACGACCTTGTTGTACTCAAGGGCCCACTCGAATAGAATTTGCGTCTTGTTCTGGGGAAAAGAGTATGGTCTTTTCATTCTTGCTCTCAACGAGGGTGGTTTCTGCTCAGCAGACTTGGTTGCAGAAGGGCCAGCTGCCTCTTTTGATTTCTTTAGTTGACGCTCGAAAGCTTCAAAGTCAGCAGTGTTTATTTTTTCTTTTACTAGCCGTTCTTTAACTGGCCTATTCTTCTGAATTGGGGTAGCGGAAGCCGGGCAGTATTTAGCCAGAAAGGCTTCAATGTCAATTGTCACATCTTCTAATTGGTCGAAGGACTTGACTTCGAGGCCAATTACCTTTTGCAGGATTTCTTTCCTGAGATTACGCTTGCATAGCTGGACAACATCCTTGGAGCTTGGTGGATGTTTGCATCTCGCACTGAGATTCCTCCATCGTTGAATGTAGTCTGAAGTAGACTCATCATCTTTTTGTTTGGTCATATATAATTCTGCCTCAGTGACTTCTTTCTCAGCAGATTTTATCTCAGTTGCTTATTCCATTGTTGGCTTGTTTATTATTGTTGGAACTGCCGGACTCTGGTGCGAGCCAGCTGATTATAGAGGCGGCATTGTATGAGGCATAGAAGGTGCCCCCTGACATGCCTGGAAAGCTGAGGGGTACGCGGAGGCCGCGTGGTATAGCTATCGCGGGAGGGTGCTCCCTTCACGGCTTTGTGTTAATTGAGGCATAGCCGGCTGCGGTGAAGCTCCAAATGTTTTAGTGCCACCTCGTAGAGTCTCGGATGAGGGTCCTGCCTGCCCGAGTGCGGCCGAGAGTAAGCCCATCTCAGTCAATCTTTTCCTCAGCATTTCCACTTCTTGTATTTTCTGATAGAGCTCCAACATCAGAGCAGGGTTAACTTGGTAGGAGCTGGGAGTGTTGTTTCCCGTGCTGATTCCAGGTGGGACTAGGGGCATCTTGTTGTTGGAGTGGGACGCGTATGGACCCATATAGGTTGATGTTTTTGCCCCCGTGCCCTCATGTGGAGGAGGGGTATAATAACATGCTTCTTCAGCAGGTGGTGGAGGATGCCCCCACTCTTCCTGGGGTTGATGGCGAGAGGTAAATGTTGCAGCTTGACCTGCCCTCACCGATGTGTAGCATATCTCTTCGTCTTCATCTTCGACAGCTCAGCTTGCACTGGGCAAGACCGATATGGTGTTGCAGGAGAGTATGATGCTCTTCTTTTTGTTCTTCAGCTTATTCTTCTCTTTTCCTTCCACGGCTAATGCCTGATGTGCCATGCAAGCTTCCGCTATCTCTTCAGATGATTTCGGGCATAAAGATACCATATTAACCCCTCTCTCCATAGCAGGCAATTCGTGCGGGCGAGGAGGATCAACCTTGTAGTCGTCCATCTGTAGCTCCCCTCTCCTGATTAGCTTTTCAATAGCGTCTTTAAAGATGTAACAATCTTCAATAGGGTGCCCAACCATCTGGTGATATGGGCAGAAGCGAGGATGGTCTTTCTTTCTAGCATCTTCCGATCTTTCCGACTCCGGTAGAGTAACCTTGTTGTATGCGACAGCCCATTCGAAGAGGATCCGAATCCAGTCCTTGGGGAAAGAGTAGAGCTTTTTCATTTTGACCCGCAAGGACGAGACTTCTTGCTACTCAGCTGGCTTAGCGGGAGGCGGGTTGGCAATTCCTTCCTCCTTTTCTTTTTGTTGAGCGAACGCCTTGAAGTCGATTGTGTGACCTTCGTTTGGCGCGGGCCACTTGTCAATATACTTGCCCTTTTGGCTTGTTGTAGTTGGAGTAGAGGGAGAGCTGGAGATGAAGGCTTCAATCTCTGCGACCACATTGTTTAGCCGGTCGAAAGATCGGATTTCAATTCCGATCATCCTGCCGAGGATTTCCCGGCTCAAGTTTTGCTTACATATTTGCACTGCATCCTCTGGATGTGGCGGCCGCTTGCATCTCATACTGAGATTTTGCCATCTTTTGATGTACTCCAAGGCTGTCTCATCATGTCTCTACCTAGAGGCATATAGCTCAGCTACTGTGACCTCCCTTTCAGCAACATGGAACTGCTCCCGGAATTTCCGTTGCATAGCTGCCCAGTCGCTTATAGAGCCGGCCGACAGATTGGAATACCATTCAAAAGTCAGGCCTGTTTGTGAGGACCCGGAGAATTTTAGCAGGTAGACTTCATCTGCTGCCAGATCGTCCATCACTGTCATATAGTAAGCAATGTGTTCTTTAGGAGAGCCATGCCTGCCGAACTTTTCGAACTTAGGCGGTTTGTTGATGCCAGGTGGGAGCCTCTTTGCAGCATACTGCGGTGGATACGACACCTTGTATACATCAAAAGTGCTGAAATCACTGTATGTCCGCTCGGCCAGCTTCATTTCAATCATTTGTTCAACCATTGATTTATCTACCATGGCTGGGTCCACCGGTCTCGGATGGAGATGCGCAGACTGCTACGTAGAAGGAGAGGTTAGAGCGGCGGCTTGAAGTGCCGGCGGTACCATTGGTAGTAACTGCTGCATTTGTGAGAGCGCCGACTGCGCCAGTGGTGGCTGTAGGAAATATGGCTGGAGAGCAGCCTTGCCATAGTCTGTTGCTTGAGAAGTGGTTGAGAGTGTAGCATTGACCAAGTTAGTAGTTTCCCGGGATGATTCAGCATGCATATCTTGCTCAGTCTTTTCATTCAGCTGTCTTTTCAAAGCTTCAATCTCTTGCCGGTAATATTGCAACATCATTAAGATAGTTGGGTCTAACGCTGCCATAGCGGAAGTACCCTCGAATGCTTCGCCCAAAACACCTTCAGACGAGGCTGGCAGAGTAATCTCTTCTTCTTCAGAAGTCACCATGTTGGCAGTCGAAGTAGTGATAGCTTGCTTTTCTTTGGCTACCTTGAGCATTTCTCCTGCAGCTTTGCCTCTTCTTGTTACTAGCCCGGGCCTTTCGGCTAGCTTGGTCAATTCTTCTGGCTCTTCGGGTAGGGCCCCATATCTGCTAGCCACCCCTACCATATTGCAAGTGAAGACTTGCATTCTTTTTCTTTGCCCCCAGACTACCCTCTTGGCTTGACCGGGGAAGGTTGACCTTTCAAACATTGATATCCTTTTATTCTTTTCATGCTGTGGAGAAGCTTCGGAGTACTCAGCTTGCAAGTCATCTTCATATCCATTGACGTGCATGAGTGACGCCATCCTTCTTCTTTCTTTTCCTTCTTCCTCTTTTTCTTTGGTGCCGACGATGCGGAGCAGTCGCTGTCGACCTAGGGAACCCAAGCCATAGAAGTAATCCCTGACTACCTTGGTCATTTCTTCTTGACTACGCCCTGGAGAAAGGGCAGGAATCAGCAGTTGGTCTTGCATCGACGGCATGTAGGAGGGCCGCGATAGTCTAGTAGCTCCGTTCAATCTTGTCGAACGTCGGAGAACATTGGTCTGCCTGGCACAGACCCTATGAGCGGGAGGAGAGGCTACTGGCATGACCTCTTCTTCCTTTGGTGCAGCTTTATTGCTCCCACTCCTGGGGTCCTTGACAGTTGATGTTGAATCTTGCGGGGTCAAAGCTGGGCCTGTGTAGTTGAAATCCCGCCTAGGCGAGCGCCTAGGCGGTGAGGCGGGGCGAGGCGTCGATCGCCCGCCTCGCGTCGTCGCGGCTCGCCGAGGAGAGCGCCTCGCGCGCGCCTCACACGCGTCAGCCGCCTCCGCGCAAGTCGGCCGCCTCGGTCGCTCGCCCGAAGACGGATCCGCGTAGCGGGTTTCAACTACCCGTTAAAGAGCCGCGTCCGGATATGTTAACCCCCCCCCCTAGGGTTTCACTACCTGTATTTTTTTTTCCTTCGCTGCTTCCACCTCCAAGCGCGGCAGCTGAGCGGCAGCGGGGATCCCGAACTCTGTCCTCCGGCGTCCGACGAGCGGAAGCGGCTTCCTCCGACGTGGTTGTAGCTTCCTCCGGCTTCCTCCGACATGCGGCAGCGGCTGCCAATCTCTTCCTCCGGCCACTCTCACTCTCTGTATGTCCACTCTCTCACTCTCTCCACTCTCTCACTCTCTCTACTCTCTCCGATCTCTCACTCTCTCCGTCTGTCTCTGCACTCTCTCACTCTCCGATCTCTCACTCTCACTCTCTCCGATCTCTCACTCTCTGTCTCTCCGTTCTCTCACTCTCTCCGATCTCTCACTCTCTGTCTCTCCGTTCTCTCACTCTCTCCGATCTCTCACTCTCAGACTCTCACTCTCTCACTCTCTCCGATGACTCACTCTCACTCTCTCCACTCTCTCACTGTCACTCCGATCTCTCACTCTCTGTCTCTCTGTTCTCTCAGACTCTCACTCTCTCCGACCTCTCACTCTCTGTCTCTCCGTTCTCTCACTCTCTCCGATCTCTCACTCTCTGTATCTCAGACTCTCACTCTCTCCGATCTCTCACTCTCTGTCTCTCCAGTCTCCACTCTCTCACTCTCTACGATCTCTCACTCTCAAGGGTGGCAGTGGGCTTATATCTGTTATATTTGTGCAGGGTAATCGACAATTGGCAGTGGGCTTATATTTGTGCAGGGTAATCGACAATTGGCAGAGGGGTTTATTTGTGCAAGGTAAACTCTCTGTCTCTCCGATCTCTCACTCTCTCTGATGGCAGCAGATGCAAATTGGCAGAGGGGCTTATTTTTGATTTATTTGCGCAGGGTAATCGACAATTCTCTCACTGTCTGTCTCCCCGATCTCTCACTCATTCGTGCAGGGTAATCGACATTGGCAATAAATAGTCAGTATTTTTTTTTACATTAAGTGTTTGATTTATTTTTTTTGTGAGTTATTATTGCAATATGAATTAAATTTGTTGTTTGATTTTTTTTAAGATGTCTACGCCTACACCACCCACTTCTGTGTCTGTTTCTGGTGGTGCATCGTCAAATGCAAGCACTCAAGGGCCCAATGTAGAAAAGGGCAGACCAAAAGACATTGGGTGGAAATATGGAATCTCTGCCAATCCACAAAATAGAGATGAGATAACATGTAATTTTTGTAAAAAAGTGAGTAAAGGAGGGATTTATCGGCTGAAGTAACATTTAGGCGGCCTAGGTACAAATGTGACAGCTTGTCATAAAGTTCCCGTAGATGTGAAGATAGAAATCCGAGAATATATGCAAAATGCCAAGAAAGCTAAAGCTGAGAAGTTACAAATGGTGAGGGAGATGGAAGGTAGAGATAATTTGTTGAATGATTCATGTCAATCTCAATCGCTGGAAGTTAATATATTTGATGACATTATTTCAAAGCCACCACGGATGAAGGGTCCTCTGGACAAGTTCTGCACTCCTGATCCAGAACAAGTGAAGACAGTAAGAGTTAAAAAATGGGAAAAGGAACATCGGGATAGGGTTTCCCAATATGTGGGTAGATGGTTTTATCAAGCTGGCATCCCATTCAATACTGTGCGTCTACCTAGCTTTCAATCAATGTTGGAAGCTGTAGGACAGTACGGTCCGGGATATAAAGGGCCTAGCTATCATGAGATTCGTGAGACTCTTTTACATAAGGAGATAAAATCAACTCAAGAGTTGGTGGAAGCCCAAAAAGAAAATTGGGTGAGATATGGTTGTAGCATCATGTCCGATGCATGGACAGATCGGAAGGGACGAACACTGATCAACTTTCTTGTGAACTCTCCAGGTGAGATTTTTTTCTCTCTATCTCTCACTATCGACTATTCAATATATTTTCTATTTTTCTTTATATGTCTCTCAATGTCATTATGTCTTACTCTCTTTCTCTAGGTGTGATTGTTTTCTTGAAATCAATTGATGCTTCTGCACATGTGAAAGAGGCCAAATTGTTGGCAGATTTATTGGACAAGGTTATTAAAGAAGTTGGTGTTCAGCATGTCATCCAAATTGTGACAGACAATGAGTCAAGTTATGTGGCAGCCGGGAAAATGTTGATGGCAGCCCATCCTCATTTATTCTGGACACCATGTGCTGCCCATTGTTTAGACTTGATGTTGGAGGACATTTCCAAATTGTCTCCAATGAAAGAAACCATTCGTAGAGCCAAATTGGTAACTACATTTATTTATGGGCACACAAGGATTCTTGCTATGATGAGAAAGTATACAAATGACAAAAATCTTGCACGTGCAGCTGTCACTCGCTTTGCCACCAACTACTTAAATTTACAGAGTCTATTTGATTGCAAAGATGGCTTAAGAAGGATGTTTACATCTGCTGATTGGCTTGCTAGTAATAATCGGTGGGCTAAAAAAATTCAAGGGAAGAAGGTAGAGGGCATAATCTTAAAAACTTCTTTTTGGAATGGTGTGGCATATTCGTTGCAAATATACAAGCCCCTTGTTATGATTTTACGGTTGGTTGATGAATAAAAGTCAGCGATGGGCTACATTTATAAGACTGGATCGTGCAAAGGAGAGTATTAAGAGTGCATTAAATGATAAGCTTGACAAATATGATCCAATATGGGAAATCATTGATAGACGGTGGGACTTTCAAATGCACCGCCCTTTACATGCAACTGGCCTTTATCTTAATCCAGCTCTTTATTTCTCTAATTCCCAAATTGAGTATGATCAAGAAGTTAAGCAAGGGCTATATGATTGCATTGAAAAGCTAGTTCCAGAACCCTCATGCCAAGATGCAATTTTCAAGGAGCTTGCAGCTTATCAATATGCTCAATGGCTATTTGGGAGAGAAATGAGTATTAGGCAACGCACTTCTATGGTTCCTGGTATGGATGCTTTTCTCAATTTCTTGTCTAATTTTCATTGCAATCGTGGAGTAAGAATTATTGTGAAATGTGAATTATAATTTCTTTGTGATGTAGCTACATGGTGGTTGAACTTTGAAACCGCCACACCAAACCTTCAAAAGATAGCCATTCGGATCTTAAGTTTGACATGTAGTGCATCTAGTTGTGAGCGCAATTGGAGTACATTTGAACAGGTTAGTTGAATAATTTCATATTCAAGTAAATAAAAGATTAGTGTTTTTTGTTTAATTGGTTGCAACTAATATACTTGTAGGTGCACACAAAGAAAAGGAATAAGTTGGAGCAAAAGAAGCTGAACGATCTTATTTTTGTGCAATATAATCAACGTCTCCATGCTCGTCATTTGCGTGTTCAGCAAAGTGACTATGATCCTATTTCTTTGGATCACATTGATGATTACAATGAGTTGATAGCTAATCCGCCAGAAAATGAAGATTTTGTGGATGAAGGAGAGGACCTCACATGGCTAGATGTTGAAATAGATGCCGGTGTTAATGAAGAGGAAGGGCAAAGCACAAGGGCGGGAACCAAAAAGCGTCATCTAGGAAAGGGAAAAAGCATTGCCACATCTCACTCCATAAATGTGAGAGATGTTAATTCCGAGGGGACACAATCAAAGAATGAGAATGAGCTTCCAAGTGATAGCTCCTCCTCTTTTACGAGTGATTTATGATGAGGAGACTTGAGAGTTGAGAGAGATTTGAAACACTTTGTGTTATGGGATTATGTAATTAACTTGTTTGGTTGTTTAACTATTTTTGTTTTGTTATAATATTGCACTTGTTAGTTGTTTTTCTTGTTTAGTGTATATGCAGTTTATGATATTTACTGTTCAAAAATATATATTTTTGTGATATTCTGACATATAATTTTATTTTTTTAATAATATCTCGCCTCAAACGCCCCAAACGCCTCGGCCACCGCCTAGGCCTTTGAGGCGTGAGGCGACCCCTTGGTAGCCTCGCTCGCCTCACGCCTCAGACTACATAGAGCTGGGCCCCGGGTCCTCTTAAGAACCCAAACTTGCTTGATTCTTGGTAGCTTTGGGAGCCAGCTTCCCCCGGACATCCATGTCTAGATTGGCCTTCCGACTTGCCAATGCCTGGAAGGCATTATGTGTAGATACTGTCGAGACGATGCGGTCCGACAAAACTTCAGCACTACGGCCGTTCAGATATACTCGAACGCCGCCAACCATAACAGACTTCCCAGAAGCCGAGTGTCGGCCTCGGGAAACAGCAGCAATTCTTCTTTTCCGATTCCTCTTCTTCCCCCCGAACGCCTTGTCGCTGGTAGGGATAGCACAGTAGTCCACGTGATGGACAAAGCATGAGATTATGCGGCGAGACGGAGCAGCCCTCCGTGGGCAGCTCGCCTTAGCAGGGGCTACGGCCATGGCCGCAACAGTCTTGTCAGCTTCCTCTTCCTCGACCCTCAGCAGGCCGACGAAGGCGACTCCAAAGAAATTGGGGAACCCCACCACTGGTGGCAGAGTTTCGAAAACAGTGGGCACCGCCAGGTACCCGTGTTCCGCGTGGGCAGCGACCACTTGTGATGAAGGTAAGTGCAGCAAGCCCGCAGGCCATTGTTTCCTATAAAATAAAACGAGCAAATAATCAATATTTTTGGGGAAGGCCCGGGGGCCTTCTACTTTGGCGAAAAGATGAAGGGAGACTATGTCCCACCGGGCGTGCCAGCTTTATGGGGATAGAATTTATTAATTCTTATTTTCTTCGGGGTTTATTAGATTTATTTAATTTATTGATTGATTTATTGCGTAGGACGTGCCAGTCACTCTCGTGACGAGTTTATTGTGCGCTCGTCTGACTAATCAGACAATTGTGGGTGATCGTGTCGGAACCAGAAGTCTGCCATACCATAAAGGCTATGGCGTTAATTACATCCTTCCGAAAGAAGGAAAACACTTGATTAATCGCCAAAGTAGAAGAGCCCTCGGGGCTGAAGAAAATGTGTGAGAGTAATGTTTGCTTCGTAAAGTTAGATGCAGTGCATGCCGGCGGGCAATGTAGTAGAATTTCTTAGATCGGCTCTCGGTACGTGGCGGAGGACTTAGGCCATAAGACCACCTCACACTTAGTGATAGCTTCCGGCCAGGCCTAACCCGACTTTCGACTAGTCACCATTTGATATACCGGAGAGCCGGGCAAGTGCGAGTGCTCATGCACGGGTTCATACAAACGAGTATGGAGCATATAGCGGTTTATTCCTTTTATTCGAGGATTAAGGGTAGAATTTGGATTTTTGATGTTATTTAATTATTTATTACTTTATTCAATCATTTATCCACATGCTTATTCAACAAACTCGAAGAAAATTTCGACAAGACCTCCCCTGTCCCGAAGAGTATCGGGGAGGGTATAGAAGGTCCGTCCACGAAGAGTCGAGACGAACTCCGAAGAGACAGTCATGCCTGGACGACAATCCCGCACCATATGATGAGTGGGGAACCAACAGTGCTTGCCCTTTTATTTATTGAACCGCCTTTATTATTGCAGCACATGCATGTAGATTCATGGGAACCAGCATGGCCACGCTTCGACGGGTTCGTACGTCGTCGGGACAATATATGCCAAGGGGTGACACTTGTTTATTCGTTTATCCTCTTTATGGGATATTTTGCTCTCATAATTCGGTATGGGTAGCCGTGAGGCTGCCACCACCATGAGGGGTGAAAACCGAGAAACATGGTGCGGAGTTAAACCACAAATTTTTAACGGAATTTCGACAACATCTCCCCTTGCCCCGGAATATGTTGGGGGAGATGTATAGAAAATTCGTCCACAGTGAGCTGAGACGGACTCCGAAAAGACGGGCATGTCGAAATGATGGCCCGGATCCAACAGCGGGTAGTGAACCCTTTGCCGATTAGTTTTGACCCGTTTTGGTACCACAGGGTGTACACACAGGCTTTAAGAAAAGCCAGCACAGCTATGGGCTGAAGGGCCTGAAAGGATCGGGGGACTGTTCGACAGTCAATGTTCTATTTCCCTGGCGGGATCATCGAAGCTCACATTATAATGTATAACGAAGTCCCGTGATTCAATGGGATGATTAGAACACCCAGAAAGGTATGACATGACACAATCTCCCGATTTAATTCCGACAGCATCTCCCCTTATCTCGGGATATGCCAAGAGCTGTATAGGATACCCGTCCACGAAGAGCCAAGACGAGGTCCGTAATACATGGGCATACCGAAGCCTAGAAGCCACCAAGGGTCAAGACACGACGGGACACTATTCGCTATTGAGGTGATCTATTCATTATTCCCCTAATGAGGCCATCGGAGAGCATGCCATAGTAGACGGCGGATCCCCGTGACTCGGTGGGGTAGTCGAAAAATACGATACGATATTATAAAACGACCCCTTGAATTAATTTCGGCAACATCTCCCCTTGTCTCGGGATATGCCAAGGGATATGTAGGAAACCAGTCCACGGAGAGCCGAGACGGGGTCCGTAACAAATGGGCATATCAAAACCCGAGAGCCAAAAAGGCCAAGAAGGGGCGGGACATTGTTCGCCATTAAGGCGGTTTATTCACTTTTCCCCTAACGAAGTCATCGGAGAGCACGCCATAGTAGACGGCGGATCCCCGTGACTCAATGGGGTAATCGGAAAACCCGGAGTAAATCATAATGTGGGGGTAAAACCCCGTTAATGTAGCTCCTGCGGATGTTCCGGAACCAAATTTAACCCCGGACAGTCATAGGGATAGTGGAAGAAATAGTGTGGCCAACAGAATGGCAATGTCGTGGCTGGGATATGCATGAGTGTATATATATAGCCACTTCAATGATGATCCGGCGGCTGGGCCTCTATAGGTGAACCGGCGGCTGAGATGGCTGGCGGGTATTGGCTCATTTAGTGGTGAATTATCATGCAAATATGCTTATTTATACATGTGGCTAAATGGGCTAGCGGCATGTGCATGGTGGAAGTGAGATCTGGCGATTGGGGTTATAGGTGAGCCGGTGGCTTATTTATGCATACACACATTATATATTGACACATATATACATATCGGTTGGGTAGGTTTCATGCACACAAGGGTTTATTTCATTTGATGCACCCATCCCTATTTATTGATACATATGGTGGAAAGAGCTTTTATATGGCCTGATGGATCCTATGTGGGTGGGATTAAGTGGGCCAACGGCTGACAACCCAGGTGGTGTGGCGGCCATTACACAGCTATATACATAGATATGTCTATATGTGAATGCATGTATACGGAGTGGAAATGGGCAACGGTTCCGACAGCTGTGCACATTCGGGTGAGACGGCGGCCATGCATCACACGGCGGCAAAAGGGATACGGCGGCCAGAGAGTTTGATCTAGTGGGGGGGCGCCACTCGACGGCTGGGCATTGGCACGGCGGCTGGGAAAGCGGAGGGCATTGAGACGGCGGCCAGGAGAGACGGTGAGGCATCCGGCGGCTGGGCATGGGATCTGGCGGCTAGGGGGTTTAATCTGGTAGCGAGGGGGGTGCCACTCGGCGGCCAAAAGAAGAGGGACGTGAGAGGGAGACGGCGACGTGAACAGTGGGTTGTGAGAGCAAGACGGCGGGCTACAGTAGGCCAGCCGCCGTATCATTTCTCCAACCCCGTGAAAAAAGAGTAAGATGCCGACAGACAGGGGATCGGAACGAGGCGATTTTAACCTCAAAAAGAAAAATATTCCCACTATTTAGACTGCTCAGGAAACACGTCATTGGAGCGTTGACGGATCCCTGGCATCAGATGGGGGCTTAATTCGGAAGGAATTCCAAAAAAAAGATTCTTATCACCATATCACTGTGAATGCAAAGGTACTCCAAATAAAACGAAACGATCGAAGATGTAGCCCCGTGGGGGCAAATTATTCAAATTGACACTTGCTCGAGCAACTTATTCAATCACAGAGAAGAGAGATAGAGCAGAGGCGAGATGCTCAAGGTCAGTAAAAATCGTATAGGAAGAGTGTAATCTAGAGAGAGGCAACAGGCTAAATGTTCAATTGGACAAATAAAATAACCTTAATTCCTTTATTCGCTTTCAACGGACGATACAAGATATGATAATCACAATAGAAATCGCAGGAGGGGAGAGATTACAGACTCCATTGATGAAGGAAAAACCAGAAAGAAAAATAAAGAAAGAGGGAAGGGGAGAGTTGTAGCCCACAGAGGGCCTTACACGGCGGAGCTTCTGCAACATGAAGGCTTTTGCTCCTCTTCCCCGCTCACCTCCTTCGATTGGTGGCTCTCTCTCCCTTTTCTCTCTTCGGGCTCTTCTCCGTTCTCTCTTCGGGTGGCTTCAGATATTTTTCTTTTCCTTCTCTGACTTGCCCCCCCCCCTTTTTCTTGTGCTCAAAGCATGTGGTCTTTTATAGGGGAAAGAAAGGGGGGCACCTTGATACGGCGGCAGAGTGGCGGGGGGAGCGATCCGGCGTGCCTCCTGGCCGCCGAATCAACGGCTGGCCGCCGATTTACAGGTTGGCCGACGGATCAGGTCCCTCCTTGGCCCATTTGCCTCATTTCGAGCCCAGTCGCATCTGCTTTGGCCCATTCGTGCATTCTTCAGCCCATTCGGATAGTGCTTTGGCCCATTTCATCATTCTTTTTCTTTTTCTTCTCCTTCATTCCAGAAAAGAGAGAGATAGCAAAAATAAAATATTTCAATAGAAATAAAATAATTTAACATTATTATTTATTATTGTTATTATTAATATATGCGTATATATATGTATATACCATTTTTATAAATGTATATTCCATATACATATCATTATCTTTATTATTATTATTATTTATATTTATTTTATTATATTTTTTATGTGTCCACACCGAGACAAGCCCTCTAGGTAACTGAGACAAGAATGGGGAGAATATAAAAGCCCTATGTACAAGAAAGTGCCAAAACTTGTCAAGCACCAGGCTCGCTCCTCAAGTCAGCAAGGAAAGTCTCGCTCTGAAGAGTCTCCTCTCAGAGTTCCTCAAACCTGCGGCGGAGAGTCTCTATCTCGGCCTGTGTACTGCGGCGCTCCACCTCAGCCCCCTGAAGCTTCCTCTGTAGCTCCTCTACCCAAAGGGAGGCCCTCCGGTTGCGCTCTTCAGCGCCCTCGAGCTGGAGGCCAACCTCAACCTGGACTGCCCGAAGTCCACAGTGCTACTCTTCCCGCTGCCGGATCTACGCATGGGTCCTCCGTCTCCGCTCCTGAATAGTGTGAAGGCGAGCAAACTCCTCCCACAGGGCTGCGACCTCAGCCATCCAGGCATCCCGTGGAAGGCCGAAGGAGTGGTCACCTCGGGTGCAGCACACCAGGTGACCAAGCATGGCCTCAACAGTCGGCAGGGGGTCAATCTGTAGCAACGACTGGAGATTCTGAATGAGCAAGGCGCTCGTATCAACATTCCCCAACGCTACCCTAAGCTGGGGCCCGTCGGGCCACTCTAACCCAAGAGCGGGAAAATCCTGGGGCACATCTGCTCCTCCCTCTGCCGGACCTGAAATAGAAAAAGAAAAAGAAACAAAGGATTGTGAGTCTACCACCACAATAAAATCAGTATGGGCAGAGTTCTAAAGTATAAGTCATGATGGCCTTACCTGAAGCAGCCCTGCTCGTCGGGTCAGTTGTGAAAGGAGACCCCTCTTCCAAAACTGGAGGAGAAATGTCGACAGGGGCTGACCCCTGCTCTATAAATGACACAGGTGCGGCCGAGCTCTCTGCAAGTGAAATAAGACATAAGAGTCTTAATACTTCATTTGTACCAATAGCAGGGACGAAGACTTCAGAGGGATAAAGGCATACCAATCTCTATAGGGGTGTCCTCAATCACGGCGACGTCAATCTCTGCCGCTAGATCCACAGGAGGAGAGATGGCTAAAAAGAGGGGGGGTCATCAACATGTAGATTCTGAATGAGCAAGGCGCCTGTATCAGCATTCCCCAATGCTACCCCAAGCTGGGGCCCGTCGGGCCACTCTAACCCAAGAGCGGGAAAATCCTGGGGCACATCTGCTCCTCCCTCTGTCGAACCTGAAATAGAAAAAGAAGAAAAAACAAAGGATTGTGAGTGTACCACCACAATAAAATCAGTATGGGCAGAGTTCTAAAGTATAAGTCATGATAGCCTTACCTGAAGTAGCCCTGCTCGCCGGGTCAGTTGTGAAAGGAGACCCCTCTTCCAAGACTGGAGGAAAATGTCGATAGGGGCCGACCCCTGCTCTGTAAATGACACAGGTGCGGCCGAGCTCTCTACAAGTGAAATGAGACATAAGAGTCTTAATACTTCATTTGTACGAATAGCAGGGACGAAGACTTCAGAGGGATAAAGGCATACCAATCTCTACAGGGGTGTCCTCCTCAATCGCGGCGACGTCAGTCTCTACCGCTGGATCCACAGGAGGAGAGATGGCTAAAAAAAGGGGGGTCATCAACATGTAGAGTGCTAGTTAATATCACAAAGAAAGGAAGACTCATTTAACAAATGATATGAGCTTCTATTCAAGGAAAATATACCTGGAGCCGAGGGCTCAGTAGGGGCGACCGCATGGTCAACAGTGCCCCGCTCCTCCAAAGGCGCATGGGGTGATTTCCCTACCGTCTCAATCCCTTCAGGCTGAGGGGAGAGCCTTCCCTCTGTTTAATCAGCAGCTGTCCAAGTCAGGGGCACAATACAATATCAAAATCCTCCGCATATAATGAGCATGTATAAGGGAAAATGTGCAAAATATCTTGTGCATACCTGAAGCTTGTATCCCACTAGGCTCTGCAATGTCGACAGTGCCTGTCAATGGTCCCAGGGCCAAGGGTGGTGCTACCCCATCAGGTATCCCCGCCCCAGTGGTCAGAACCCTCACGTCTCCATCGTAATCTAGCAAATCTGGCAAGTCAGTGGAAGGTCCTGACTCAATGAGTCTAGAAAGCTCATCCAGGGAGGAGGTCGACTTGGCGGCTGCACAATGAGCAATAAAATAAGCCGAAGGGCTCACAACTAAAATATGAGGATGACACAATCCTAAAATTACCTGGGCTCATTCTTATTTCTCCTTCCTCAGAGGAGCTTGATGAAGAGAAAGAAGAGCCTCCACTAGAAGAAGCGCCGAAAGTCCCTGTATTCGATGAGGTGCTGGAGCTTCCCCCGCTCGAAGAATCAGAGGATGAAGAAGTCCCATTGCTGGTAGAGGACTCACCCCCTTCTTCGACAATAGGGAGAGTGGGTCGGGCCTCAGGATCCTCTGTAACAGATAAGGTTATATTAGCCAATATACAGAGGCTCTCAAACACAGGAGAGAGAAGAAAAGCCGAGATAAGGTCAAAAGGTGGCTACCTAAATCCTGGGCAGCAAGGGTCTTTCCTACATCAAGTGTAGGAGAAGCGGCAGTCACCGGCGTGTAATCATCCGTGGTAGGGTCCAATCCCTCGATGTCCAAACTAACATCAGGAATGGACTCGTCAAACTCCAATCTCGCCTCTGTGAAGACGGTCCCAGGGCAAGAGAAAAACTCATGACAGCCCGAGTCTCAGGAGGAGCTGTATCAAAAAAAGAGGGAGAGAGGAGTCAGGTTATAACATTGTATAAACATGCTATAATGCTTATTTAAAATAAAACTCCCCGTACTTACTGGACACGTCCACCGGAGTAGAAGATTCTTCCTCGGAACACAGGCGGGCGCATGTCATCCTCTTGGCCTTCAGTCCAGGGTCTCTTCCCGGGAGCATCGATCTCCGTAGGAGCAGCACCTAAAGAAGTCTCTCGCGAGAAAATACCGCCTTCCTGCTGTTGGCATAGTCTGCAAATAATACAAGATTGCATGTGATAAGCATCTTAAATTGCATAACAGAAAGTAAGACAGAGCTAAGTAATTCAGTTGATACCTGGCGCCCCTATGATCCTCTCGGGCTTTAAGATGATCTGCTCGGGCTTCAGTCGGACAACCCGAGCGACCTTATTGACAATGTCCAAGATAGCATTGGGGGTGGCAGCTACCTCCAGATCTGAGATATATTCCACTGGACCGCACAGCCCACTGCATTGATGATATCGGTCCTCCACTCTATGAAAGTGCTACCTGCAAATGCTCCCTCAGAGACTGACACTGATAACTGGGACTTTGTCTTTAGACCACAGGAGGACTTCAGATCCTCCCACCAAGAGTAAGACACTGAAGGCCCAGGGGTCGCCCTCTGACGGGAAGACCCAGGAGTAGAAGCTGCTGCTAGTGTACTCTTCAAGGGCTTCAGAGCCCCAGCATACTGACTCCTGTCAACAGGAATGAGGAGCCCCTCCTCCCTCCAACGGGCCTCTACCTCACGGATGGCTGGGGCAGCCCCAGAAAAGTGGGACCTGACGAACTCGAGTCAAGAAACAGGGGAGACAGGTCCTCCCTCCTCAGACGCCTCTCCTCAGCAGCTCGGATGACGTCGGCACGCTGTCTGAACACATTACTGATCTTGAACCACCAACGCGCATAGTGTATGTCAAAGTGACCCTTGCGCGTCTGTTCGAGAATGGGATAGTCCTCCTTCACATCACGAAAGAGGAAGGTCGGCCAAGCAGTTGCAACCAAATGAACATCTCTCTGTCTGTACTGTCGAAGGGCCAGAGGAAAGTCCGCATTCGGGGGAATGGCCTGATCATACCCGAAATTCCTAGCAAATCGGTGTGGATAATACGGCTCAAGAACTGCTGTGCTGGAACGGCGGTAAACTAGAACCCCAGACCGTATACAAACCACCCACTCGGCCAGTGCATGTGGAGAGGGGAAAGCCCAGGAAGACAACCTACAGGCAACTGTCTCGCCCTGTCGCTCCAGGTAAGGACGGTATAGGTGGGAGTTGTGGTCGAAGTCCAAACTCTCACCCCTCTCAGTATGGAGAAAAGACAAAGCGCGGCGGGCACTGGCTAGCTGTAAAACTGCATCCTGGTCTGGGTGACCAGCAAAGGCGAAGATGAGCGGAGCAGCTGGGGTTATCAACCCGTGTCCTCTACGAAAGCTCTGGTAACAACAAACCAGCCCACGCGCTCAAATAATGAGTGGTCATCAGAATACCCTTGTCTCTGGGTGACGAGTGTGAAGTCAAAGCTCCGAAAGAGTGGTAGATGTTCGCCAATGCGGGTGGAGCAATAGCAACTCTGCGCCCACACGCCATCAGGCAAGTCGGGTAGATCACCTCTGCCCGTAGAATTCCCTCCTCTCCATGAGGGATCACAAAGCTGGCCAGTCAGTAGGCCAAGTAAGCTGCCAAGTACGTCAGCGGCGGCAGCTCCCTCGAGTTCCACCCCTGTGCTGGGGCAGACAAGTGACGCGAGTGTGAAGCAAACCTCAACACAACCTCCCTGCACTGCTCCCAAGTCATGCCAGAAGCAGCGATTTCTTCATAAAAATAGTAGGGACCACTGTAAAAATACATCACCCAGGCGTTCAATGTCACTCTCGGTGTGCGGGCAGCCTTCTCTTTCCCCGCGAGGGCTAGGTCCCTCCAGATCTTCATCAAATATCTGAAACAGTAAGGAGATATCGGCCGGCTCCATCTGAAGCACTAAGATGCAGATCATCTAGGGACAGCTCCTCATAGGGCTGCCCACATACTGGCAGTCCAGAAATCCTGTGAAAGACCCACAGGTCCAGTGAAGTCTCCCCCTCAGCAGTGACAAACGTGTTCTAGCGCCGATTGAACCTTACAGCTAAGGCCTGGATCAACCCTGTGTGGCAGGGATAGGATCGTTTCGACTATTTTTGCATATTTTTCTGAATTAGTGGATTTTCGGGCCAATTATCAAATTTTCAGAAATTAGGAAAATTTCCTAATTTCTTTCTTTTTCTTTCCTTTTTCTTCTTTCCTTTTCTCATTCGCGCGCGACCCTCTCTGTCCCCCGTTTCTCCTCTCTCGCCCTCCCGGCTCCGGCTGCAGACGGAAGAGGCAGGGGCAGGCTGAAGAGATACCGTGGGGGTGGTCCGGAGCGCGATGGGGCGAGGACCGGACCATTTCTGGCGCGATCCCGAACGGTGGATTCAAAGCCGACGGTCGAGCTCGCGATGCGATTTTCGACGCGGTTTAGTGACTACGGTATACGGAATCTTCGGTGGAGGTAGGGAGATGGAAGCCCTGCTTCTCCTCTGCGTTTCCTTTACAATTTTGTGTCGATCGGTGCGAGTTTGAGCGGGTTTCATTCAACTTCGGGAAAAGCATGCTCGGGGGGTGTGCGTCGGGTTCACCGGAAAACGGCGACGATTTTCGACTATATTAGTTTCATTATGACCCCCAGCATGTTTGCATTCCATTCCGCTGATTTCGTGTTGATTGGTCATCATTTGGGGCCGGTACGAGTCCGAGAACCCCGGTGACCCAATTAGGGTTGATTCGTTGGAATCGCCCGTTTCTTGCGATTTAACTGTTGCATGTGTCCCTTCTGGCCTGTGGAAGGTGTTTTTCGTCGATTAGGTTTGTCTCCCCTGCGTTTAGACGCGTATGGGGCGTGGAACGGCCGAGATCGGCCATTTCCCCAGTTTTCCCGCCGTATCATTTTGGCGGTCATTTCTACTCCTGGGGTTGGCGGTTAGTTTTAGGTCGGCTGAGGTTGGCGGCCCAACCTCTGACCGCCACTTGCCTCTGGCGGCCCTATAGTGGTGCGCCAAGCTCAAGCGATTTCTCGATTCTAATGTATGTCGGTTCAATCTGGCGGTTCCATCTTTTGACCGCCAGAGCCTTGTAGCGGGCTGTCCTTAGACCGCTACGGTCCGTTTGACCGGGTCAATGGTTTACGTCGGTTGGCCTTGGCGGCCCAACCTTCATGCGTTTCTTCCTTGTAGCGCGCCCTTCTTAGGGCGCTACAGGCCGTTTGTCTTGGGTCAATGTTGTAGGGCGGTTAGTGTGGCGGCTCATTCTTAGACCGCCACGTCCGTGTAGCGCGTCTATATTAGACCGCTTGGGTGGTTTGACTGAATAGGTCGGTTCAGGGTTGACTGGGTTTAGCGGCCTAATCCTTGACCGCTACAGTCACCTAGCGGCCCATTCTACGACCGCCAGCGTATATTCCTCCGCTTAATTCCTGCGTGTCGTTTCCCGATGTGTTGGTTTCCAAGTGCCTCGGCTTGACTTTGTGGTTCGCCCATTGTCCCGTGGACGTCTTTTGATGTCCTATGAAGGCTATAACCATGTTATCAGATAGCCAGGCGTACCCTGCTATTGGTTAGGTTTCTGTACTGCTTCTGAGTCGTTGTCAGGTCCGGGTCAACCCAGTGTGACCCAATGGTTGACACGTGACCTTGTGAGTGTCTCGACTTTTCTGTCTAGCTCGAGACAGTGGTTCTGGACACCTAGAGGAACTGTCTTATCTCGGTTTGCGTGTCTAGGTGCTTTGAGGGTCTTGATGCTCCCTCAGGTCTCCATGAGTCGTTTTATACGGTTATGTGGATCCGATGATCCATTGTCGTTTCCTGTGGCTTAGGATTAGGCTGATTGGCGGTTCGTCATTACCGTCATGCGACGATCTTGGCTCCGAGTCATGAGACTCAAGGATCGTTGCATTAGTAGGTCTAGTTGTCCTGTCCTGAGTCTGTTGACAGTTGGTGTACTGCCTTTGTGCTTCGTAGTACGGGTGACAGTGCGTGCTTAGCCTGTCTGTACTCCAACACTCGTGTTTCAAGTCTCTGTGTCTAGTGAGCCTCCACTAGTCGTAGCCTCACGACCTCGAGTGTCAGCCACCTGGGAGTAGGTGGTGGGGCAGTTCCCGATATACGGTTTTTAAGCTAGTTTCCATGGGCCCATGCTTAACAGTAGCGTCCTGCTGGGGGGGGGGGGGAACTAGCTAGAGGCCTGGCCCTAGGCAAGAGTCGGTGTGTGCACACGCGGTCAGGGGCGTTTGGACTGACGCCCACGGGCGTGACCCTGACTAGTCACTTGTTACTGTAGTTCCTGTTCTAGTTCTGTGTGTATCTCAGTCTCCGTCGTTCTCGGCGTCCGTAGCGAGATACTTGTGGCGCAGTGTAAGACGTCAGTGGACGCATCTGGCTGTTCTTCTAGCGAGGAGGTGCTTCCGTCACTTGACATGTGATTCTCGTGTTTCTCGCACTTCGTGTCGTGACCTTCCCGGGTTAGCCTTCTCTTGGCCTTCCCCGAGGTCAGTGCTGTGTGACATGCACGACGCTCCAGTCGTGTATGTAGTTGCGCTAGGGAGCGTGCACGACAATCTAGTCGTGTAGGCTTTAGTGTTCCGTGTCTGTCAATCTAGTCGTGTAGGCTTTAGTGTTCCGTGTCTGTCTAGGTCTTTTCTAGGCCTTTCGTCTGTTTTCGTCGGCCTTAGTTTTGAGGTTGGTGTCTGGTCGACGGATCGGTAACTCCTGACTTTGTGAGATCAAGGTTCACCTTTCTGTCATTGTTAGAGTAGCTTAGGGAGCCGAGCTTCTCTCGGGGGCCGTGTTCCGATCTTTGCGGCTTTGCTCTTCCCTTTTCTTTTAGCTGTTTCTGCTCCTGCCTTTACGATTTTCTTTTACAGCTTTTTGTTGTAGTTTAGTTTTTCCTGCTTTACTACTACTGTTGCTGTTTTAGTTGTTCCGTGTTACTGCGTTATTTTTCAGTGGGGATCCGCGTGACCCCTACTGAGCCATTGACACGAGGCTCACCCCTGCTTTTCAGGTGTGGTCGTCTCTGCTTCCTTGGTGGTTCCAGGTGTGACGAGTTCGTAGTTGCCAGCGGTACCTGCGTCAGGCTTCCCCCGACCTCAGTGTACGTCTTTCTTTTTGTCCGACTGTACTTGTCTTTCCTTTGGACTGGACTCTGGTATAAATGTTAATTTTAACTGTTAATTAAAAAGTAATTTTATTTCTGCTACTTTAGAAAACCTGATTAATGAAGTTTAATTACTTACTGTTATATCTGCGACTTCAATGTACTACACGACATTCCTTTTATTTCGGAGCTTTACAGCTCTTGGGAGGCTTCACGGATTCCAAGCGGTATCGGGTCTACTCGGTAGTCCTAGGGTATATCCGGTATTCGGAGTCCGCGTCGTTACAGGTGGTATCAGAGCGTTGTTGTGTGAAGTACATAGGAATCCGAGATATACAGTGTCCAGAGTCTTGAAAGTCCAGTACAGTCTTTCGCTGGCTTAGGTTTCGCGATTCCTTGTCGCCTTGTTTCCCGTAAGTTGTCCTGTGCGTGCGGTGTTAGCATTGTACGAGATGGTTTTGCTCTCGTCAGGATGTGACGGGACGTTCTTTTTTCGTCATGGTGTTCGTCTCGATCATGCTGTACTTGGCAGAGTTCGCCGATAGGCGTGAATCTGCGGTACATTGTTCTAGAATTTCCCGTGGCTTGTTCAGGTGGCTGGTGACTTTTCGAGTTGGTGTGATGGCCGTACACGTTCTTACGTTGTTTCGGTCGTCCCAGCTTAAGTCTGTGCAGCTCCTGAGGTGTTTCGTTTCTGTTGAAGTGGTTGCTTTGTTGCCTCGATTGAGAAGATGCTCAAGCGAACCTAGGATTTCCCTTCCTGGTGAGCTACTGTTAGTGAGCTTGATGCTTCTCATCCTGTTTGGTGGAGTCTTTTCGAGGTAAGCCTTGGAAGTGCTGTCTTAGTGAGACCTTTGTCCTGTGTCTAATTAAGTGTGAACAGTATTTATTCTAAGCTTGATCTGCTCTTTGTTTTACGATTGCTTGGCTTTGGACCTAATCTTTGTGTTAAGAGCCGTTGTGCACCGTGTTTCTCGTGCCGTGTCTAGCGGCCGATGTATTGTGAAGGCTCATTTATTGTTTCAGGACATAAGGTTAAGCTGAGATTAGCCTTTCTTTGTGCTTTGTGCTGAAGCTGGTGCTCTTCTTGGTTTGCACTTAGGCGACTTGTGATCGGTTGTTCGCAGGATCAGTACTCATGGCGTAATATATTGCGATTTTCATGAATTGCGATGGCGCCGAGTGTGTGCTGAATTACGGATATCGAGGTATTTATGATGCATGTGTGCGTTGTTTGAGTGCGCAGCAGAAGCTTGTGGGTTGATACCCACGGGTCGAGGATCGTTGGCTGTAAGATTCTGACCGGTCGAAAGAATTATTTTTTTCTCGATGTGACTTCGTCTTGGCTTCCTGTGCCTTGATGTTGTCCTTGCCGTGCTGTTGCTATTGGAGGCCTTCTGGTGTTAGCACTGGCATTTGTGAGTATTGGGGAATCTGTCGGCATTTCTGTTAGCTGAGTACCCTCTGCTTTGCAATTCTTTCTTGGGTGTTGTGCTCTCGAGACGTGATTGTGGTCCTTGAGATGCGTTTCCCGATATTGTTGTCGTGGGTCTTTTCTTGGTGAGCTGCTCGTTGCATGGCTAGTCCTTTGTGGTCGTGTGCTCAGCTGTTGTCGTGCCTTGATGTGACCCAGCTTGCAGTTGTGTTCCGTGATTCTGTGTTCAGTACGGAGCCGAGATTCTGCAAGCGTTGCTGTCGTTGTCGTTTTGTCGTTGTTTCCCTGTGGTTCTGTCTTAGCATCGTGTGGACCATGATCTTGTCGGTTAGTTGTGTTGTACTCTTCTTTCCAGATAGAGTTAGCATGCGACTCGAATCAGATGTAATATCTGAGTGAGGACTTACTTGATTGTGTTTGTGGTCCGGTGCTGTCGTTGGCGTCCTGTGTGCCAGGTTTCGTGGTTGCCTTTGACACTGGAGCCGATGTGTCGAGCTGTCAGCCGAGAGGACTATGCTTCCTTGTTTAAGTTGATGCTTGCCGTGTCTGTCGTTTTGTTTTCCCGATATCTGTTGTCGTGGCATAAGTCGTGTCTCCTTTCCTGTGAGACGTAAACGACGTTACCTTGTTTCGGAGGTGTCAGACTTGTGTTCACTTGGGTGCCGTGCTCGATCCCGAACGTGTGCTTGTGAGTATGGTCTGACAAGTGTTCCTCTGAATTGCGTTTTCGAGATTCGCGTTGTTTCAAGTTGTGTCTTGGGGTTTGTTCGTCCCTGCTTATTCTTGTTCGTTCCTTAAATTTTGAGGACAAAATTTCTTGAAGGAGGGGAGGCTGTAATTCGCTGCATTCTTATCGGATCTTTCGGATCCTTTTCGGAGAGTTTCGGATCGCTTTTGTGGCTCCTGAGTTGAATTTTACGATCCACGTGGGTTTTTCTCTCGTACTAGTTACGGAACCATGTGATGAGTTTATTTCTCAGTTCATCGACTCGTGGACGCCACAGTTGCGATGTACTCGTTGAGAGGATCGTTTCGACTATTTTTGCATATCTTTCTAAATTAGTGGATTTTCGGGCCAATTATCAAATTTTCGGAAATTAGAAAATTTTCCTAATTTCTTTCTTTTTCTTTCCTTTTCCTTCTTTCCTTTTCTCATTCGCGTCCGACCCTCTCTCTCTCCTGTTTTCTCTTCTCTCTCGCCCTCCCGGCTCCAGCTGCAGACGGAAGAGGCAGGGGTAGGCTGAGGAGATACCGTGGCGGTGGTCCGGAGCGCAATGGGGCGAGGATCGGACCGTTTCTGGCACGATCCCGAACGGTGGATTCAAAGTCGACGGTCGAGCTCGCGATACGGTTTTCGACGCGGTTTAGTCACTACGGTGCACGGAATCTTCGGTGGAGGTAGGGAGATGGAAGCCCTGCTTCTCCTCTGCGTTTCCTTTGCAATTTTGTGTCGATCGGTGCGAGTTTGAGCGGGTTTCATTCAACTTCGAGAAAAGCATGCTCGGGGGGTGTGCGTCGGGTTCGCCGGAAAACGGCGACGGTTTTCGACTAGATTAGTTTCATTATGACCCCCAGCATGTTTGCATTCCATTTCCGCTGATTTCGTGTTGATTGGTCGTCATTTGGGGCCGATACGAGTCCGGGAACCCCGGTGACCCAATTAGGGTTGATTCGTTGGAATTGCCCGTTTCTTGCGATTTAACTGTTGCATGTGCCCCTTCCGGCATGTGGAAGGTGTTTTTTGTCGATTAGGTTTGTCTCCCCTGCGTTTAGACGCGTATGGGGCGTGGAACGGCCGAGATCGGCCATTTCCCCAGTTTTCCCGCCGTATCGTTTTGGCGGTCGTTTCAGAGACCGCTACAGGTCTCTGGCGGCCCCACGATGGACCGCCACACTTCATAGTGTGTCGGTTAGTTTTAGGTCGACTGAGGTTGGCGGCCCAACCTCTGACCGCCACTTGCCTCTGGTGGCCCTATAGTGGTGCGCCAAGCTCAAGCGATTTCTCGATTCTAGTGTATGTCAGTTCAGTCTGGCGGTTCTATCTTTGATCGTCAGAGCCTTGTAGCGGGCTGTCCTTAGACCGCTACGGTCCGTTTGACCGGGTCAATGTTTTAAGTCGGTTGGCCTTGGCGGTCCAACCTTCATGCGTTTCTTCCTTGTAGCGCGCCCTTCTTAGGCCGCTACAGGCCGTTTATCTTGGGTCAATGTTGTAGGGCGGTTAGTGTGGCGGCTCATTCTTAGACCGCCATGTCCGTGTAGCGCGTCTATATTAGACCGCTTGGGTGGCTTGACTGAATCGGTCGGTTCAGGGTTGACTGGGTTTAGCGGCCTAATCCTTGACCGCTACAGTCACCTAGCGGCCCATTCTATGACCGCCAGCGTATATTCCTCCGCTTAATTCCTGCGTGTCGTTTCCCGATGTGTTGGTTTCCAAGTGCCTCGGCTTGACTTCGTGGTTCGCCCATTGTCCCGTGGACGTCTTTTGATGTCCTATGAAGGCTATAACCATGTTATCAGATAGCCAGGCGTACCCTGCTATTGGTTAGGTTTCTGTACTGCTTCTGAGTCGTTGTCAGGTCCGGGTCAACCCGGTGTGACCCAGTGGTTGACACGTGACCTTGTGAGTGTCTCAACTTTTATGTCTAGCTCGAGACAGTGGTTCTGGACACCTAGAGGTACTGTCTTACCTCGGTTTGCGTGTCTAGGTGCTTTGAGGGTCTTGATACTCCCTTAGGTCTCCGTGAGTCGTTTTATACGGTTATGTGGATCTGATGATCCATTGTCGTTTCCTGTGGCTTAGGATTAGGTTGATTGGCGGTTCGTCATTACCGTCAAGCGACGATCTTGGCTCCGAGTCATGAGACTCAAGGATCGTTGCGTTAGTAGGTCTAGTTGTCATGTCCTGAGTCTGTTGACAGTTGGTGTACTGCCTTTATGCTTCGTAGTACGGGTGACAATGCGTGCTTAGCCTGTCTGTACTCCAGCACTCGTGTTTCAGAGTCTCGGTGTCTAGTGAGCCTCCACTAGTCATAGCCTCACGACCTCGAGTGTCAGCCACCTGGGAGTAGCTGGTGGGGCAGTTCCCGATATACGGTTTTTAAGCTAGTTTCCGTGGGCCCCTGCTTAACGGTAGCGTCCTGCTGGGGGGGGGACTAGCTAGAGGCCTGGCTCTAGGCAAGAGTCGGTGTGTGCACACGCGGTCAGGGGCGTTTGGACTGACGCCCACGGGCGTGACCCTGACTAGTCACTCGTTACTGTAGTTCATGTTCTAGTTCTGTGTGTATCTCAGTCTCCGTCGTTCTCGGCGTCCGTAGCGAGATACTTGTGGCGCAGTGTAAGACATCAGTGGACGCATCTGGCTGTTCTTCTAGCGAGGAGGTGCTTCCGTCACTTGACATGTGATTCTCGCGTTTCTCGCACTTCGTGTCGTGACCTTCCCGGGTTAGCCTTCTCTTGGCCTTCCCCGAGGTCAGTGCTGTGTGACATGCACGACGCTCCAGTCGTGTATGTAGTTGCGCTAGGGAGCGTGCACGACAATCTAGTCGTGTAGGCTTTAGTGTTCCGTGTCTGTCTAGGTCTTTTCTAGGCCTTTTGTCTGTTTTCGTCGGCCTTAGTTTTGAGGCTGGTGTCTGGTCGACGGATCGGTAACTCCTGACTTTGTGAGATCAAAGTTCACCTTTCTGTCGTTGTTGGAGTAGCTTAGGGAGCCGAGCTTCTCTCGGGGGCCGTGTTCCAGTCTTTGCGGCTTTGCTCTTCCCTTTTCTTTTAGCTGTTTCTGCTCCTGCCTTTACGATTTTCTTTTACAGCTTTTTGTTGTAGTTTAGCTTTTCCTGCTTTACTACTACTGATGTTGTTTTAGTTGTTCAGTGTTACTGCGTTGTTTTTCAGTGGGGATCCGCATGGCCCCTACTGAGCCAGTGATACGAGGCTTACCCCTCCTTTTCAGGTGTGGTCGTCTCTGCTTCCTTGGCGGTTCCAGATGTGACGAGTTCGTAGTTGCCAGCGGTACCTGCGTCGGACTTCCCCCGACCTCAGTGTACGTCTTTCTTTCTGTCCGACTGTACTTGTCTTTCTTTTGGACTGGACTCTAGTATAATTGTTAATTTTAACTGTTAATTAAAAAGTAATTTTATTTCTGCTACTTTAGCAAACCTGATTAATGAAATTTAATTGCTTACTGTTATATCTGCGACTTCAATGTACTACACGACATTCCTTTTATCCCTTCGGAGCTTTACAGCTCTTGGGAGGCTTCACGGGTTCCAAGCGATATCGGGTCTACTCGGTAGGCCTATCGGGTATATCTGGTATCTGGAGTCCGGGTCGTCACACCCGCCCTATCAAGTACGGCTCTGTAAACAGTCAGAATGCCCCACAACCATTCCGTCGCACCTCGACGATAGCAATGGGAAGGAATGACGGCCCATCTCCCATACCAGCTAGGAGCCTTCTATGCTAATATCCTCTCCAATAAGCAATCGTGGTCATAATCATCATGTACAAAAGCAGCACTAGAGGGAGTCAGAAACATCCCATCCACTATAACATCTGCAGCCTTGTGATGCCCGAATAAATGCCAAATGGTTGGTGAGGATGGGCCCACTCGAACTATAAAGCTGTCAAAATCCCTGAAGAAGCCCAGACTCTTCTGATCATGGTACTGCCTCTGTCGCACAAAGCGCTAAGGGAAACTCTGATAGCAAAAGGTACAAGTGCCTTGCATGTTATCCCTCCCGAGCAATATAATATAGCTCGCTCGAGATAACGCCTCTCTCCTGACAAACGGGAATCATCAGCCTCCACACCAAGAGGCACAAAACTCTCGATAAAGGACAAGAGATGTCGGTCCAGTGGGAAATAGGATGGATATCCTCCCGAGCGGTCATATATATAGACTCCCTGTCTCCTCGTAATGCGAGAGACATCAACAGTACCCTCAGCGACAGCAGTCTCCTCAGTTGGGCCCTCAGCGACCCAAGTAAACCCGCGGTCCACCGCGTCAAAACCTCAGAAGTAATGCTGCAAGGAGGGAATGGTGGCATAGGCCTATCCATCCTCCGCACGTAGTGATCATCGGAGCCCCCAACCTTGGGCCTCCGGGATGTCTCTCTACTTCTGCTTTGGCGAGCCATGTCTGTAGAAGCTGCAAAAGCCAAGAGCAAAGAGGAACGATGAGTAACAAAGCTCAATCAAAGATCAAATCAACATATGGACAGCAATAAAAATATTGAGCAGTCCTACAAAGCCCCATTATGTCAATGCACTCGGGGGTTAACAAAAAAAGGGAGATCGTGGAAGACACGGGCCATCCACCCTCACCTCCGACTATGACGGATGTCCCGTGTGACATAGATGGCAGTACCGGTTTCGGGATATTTCCCTCGCATTTTTTGGGGTTCAATATTCGGCGTATCGCCGTTCCGTGGAATATTTCCACACATTGGGACTTCGTAGCCCGTCTATGTCTGCAATTATGGATTCCTCGCAGTAAGCAGGGTGATCGGACACCGGGTTAAAACCACCACGATTGTTAGGATCGTGTGGCTCCGAGCGAAACCCTAGAAAGGGAAGGTTTTTATCCCCCGGACGCTCGACATGAACAAAAAAATTCGCAGCAAGGAGGGAGATGCAAAGGATGGTGTACACATTGCCGAAGAAATGTCACGCACGTGTATCACGCAGGTCGGACAAGAACAAATTCGCCCTCCACGGCCCACGGCACGGGGAAGACGACGAACGAACAAGGAGGCACGTTCTCTCTTTACTCCACGTGGCGTACTGCGAGCAATGGTTCCACAGGCCTTGGGGATGGATTTTTTAAATAAAAAAGAGGGCAAAGGGACCCATCCGGGGTCAAGAAGACCCGCGCGGGGTCGCCTGACCCCGGACGGGCCCGCGGGCAGGCGGGCAAGGCTGCCCAGGGTCACGCAACCCCGGGTGGGACCCGCCCGGGCCACCGGGTGTCGGGTGACCCCGGGGGGGCCTGTCCGGGTCAACTGACCCCGGGAGGACCTGCCCGGGGTCATCCGCCCCGGGCAAGACCGGCCCGGGGTCACTTGACCCCGGGCGGGTCCGGGGTCCTTTGACCCCCTCCCAGCTTTTCTCCCGCACAAAAAAAAGGAAAAAGGGAAAAAAAAAGACCTCCCGGGGTCATTTTCATCCCATTTGACCCGTACGGGTTCAAACACCCCCAGGTAGCCCTCCACTTCTATAAATAGACCCCCAAGGGTCCAGAAGGAGGCACGAAGCATCTACGGGAGATCCAGGATCTAGCACTTGACGTTGAGCATCCACCAAGCGCGAAGGATTTTGTTCGTTTGTTTTGACCCGTGAGAGGTAAGTCCCAGGGTCTTGTGTTTATGCCCCTAAGCGGTATTTTTGTAATTATGTCCCTCGCTAGGCCATGTTTGTAAGTTTCTACACCCCGGGACGACTAAATTATGTACTCCCGCCCTTATAACGGGGGAATTACGAAAATGTCCTCCCCGGGTCTGCGAGAAACAAAATGTCCTGTTATTTGCAGTCTTACCCTACAATTTCTTGTAATTGAGGCTACGCCCCTATCTCCCACGTTAGTGCGGATCTCTGTGATGTACAGTCAACAATGTTAGCGCAGCAAGAGTGATATAGAAAGGGGGGGATGAATAGATCACTCCCAATTTGCAAAACTTAGGCAAGAAAATAAATCTACCGCTTATGCCCCTTCTAAACTAGCACACAAAGAATTTGCAAATGCAGATACCACTCAAGATCGAATAAGAGAATGATGATGAAGAGCTGAGCAAACAAATAATCGAAGTGACAAACAGATAGAGAGCGCAGATAAAGACCTCAAACCACAGAGAAGACAACCGGTTTTTTAGGTGGTTTGACTGCAGTCAGCAATCTACATCCACCCCTCACTCCAACTAGAGTGAGGATTCCACTAGCCACTGCTAGAGCACAGCAGACTCAGTCTGCGAACAACTTGCTGCCAAACAGCTTGAAAACCCAAGGGAGACAAATCCCTCAACCAAGTTCTGCCACCCGCAGAGCTTGAAACCTGTTCTAGCACCCAACACGAACAGAACCGGAGAGTGCCTCTCCCTTCCTCCACACACCGGAGGGAACCTACTAATGACAACCCGTCACTAGCAGCACCAGAGATCAGCGATCTCTCTTCCTCTGCAACCCAGAGGGAAACCGGAGTTAGACTCCCTTCCTCCACATACCGGAGGGGAACAGATCAGAGTTAGACGAAGAACACATAAAGACAATCAGAAAAGAAACTAAAGACTGATCGAGAAAACATTCGATACTGAGAGTTAATACAAATGTAGCTTCGTGGGAAGCAATTTCAAAAACCAGATACTGCAAACTCTCTTTCTCTCTTCACTGCTATCTCTCTTTTTCTTTCTCTTCACTGCTATCTCTCTTTTTCTTTCTCTTCACTGTTGGATCGAGCTCTCTGTAATTCTGCCTTTTCTTTCTTGGCTCTGATCTCCCTTCATCGGTGGACGAAGGTTTCTATTTATAGCGGCAGCAGATGGATAGGGCACAACATGCGTGTGCTTCCCACGCTCGATCCAGAACCTTCCTGCCACGTGTCCTCATTGGGTTGGTTCCTCTTGTCTTGGATCACGTGCAGCCCATTTATTTGGGAATATTCTTCCTCGTACCTGTAAGGAGATAAAAACCATTAACACGCTGTATGGCCACTAAAACTAAAGCTGCATGAGGTATATGATAACAACACGACGTGACAACTACACGAGATAAGAAAAGAACGACACGAGATACAATGGACAAGACTGACACAATCAAGGAAGGTGACACGAGGTCAGATCAGGATAGCACGAGGTGAGAAAAAAATATCACGGAGTGAAACAATAGAAGAACACGCGATTTAGAAGAAACCTGGACGAGGTTAGAACGAAACAACACGAACTAACAAACGGCAACAAAAGATCACACGATGTGAAACAACACTTGAAAACATAAGAAAAACAACTCGAGCACAAAATAGCTCGAATGAACGACTCGAAGACGAGGCGACACGGGCTGACCACGACACGAAGACAAATAACAGAAACCGTCACGAGTTGAAGACAACACGAAGATGAAAATAGAAACCGACACGAGTTGAAAACAGCACGAAGACGAAACACACGAATTGACACGGAGTGTGGTCAAGGCGAGAAGGACACGAAGTCTAAAGAGAAAAACAGCACGAAGACAGAAGAGTGACACGGCTATCACGACACGTGATGAAGCAGTGACACTAAGAAAAAGAACGACTCGAGGAACAACAGTAAGTGACACGAAATTAAACAAGCAGACATAAAAGATGACACGAGATGAGCAACTAAAGGACAGAGAGAAACGACACGAGGTTCACAAAGAAGCGACTCGGAGTTCGTCAGAACTATTCGAGCTGCTTCAGTAACACGACACGAAGACAGAGGGAGACACGACACGAAGTTAAACAACCGAGACTAGGACTCGAAGACATAGATGACAAGGATAGAACAACACGAAGTATTACCTCATACAAGTTTTCCTGTCAAGCATGGAAATCAACACGAGGTGTTGTAAGCTCAGACGACACGAAATCTTTTCGTGTTAGTGAGGAGAAACAACACGAAGTGTGGCTCAAGTGGCACGAAAACAACTCCCAAAAATAACTGAAGTGGCTCGAGGATTTACATTAACACAGAGAAACATTTTTGTTCACAAAGGTTCATAGTGTTGAAACCATCAAGACACTGACTCAGGCAACATTAAAAATTCATTTGGTCAAATTGTTCAATTGAACATGACATTCCCTTACTGTGTAATCCATTCACTTACATGATGAAACATGAGATTATCTTGAGATAAAGAAATGATTTATAGTGTGAGACATCATCAAAATCATAGGGACACAACAATCTCCCCCTTTTTGATGATGGCAACACTATGAATCAAGCAATATCAAGGTTTATCAAGATTTAACATGAAATCAAAATCAGCTTCAACAACAGATTAAATTCAAGGCATGCTCATGCAAATGAATTAAACATTCCCTACAACACACTCTCATTTCCCCCACAACTCATAAACATATCAGCATGAAGCAACATGACTCCCCCAAAGCTCAAGACAAAACCAAGACTCACTGATATTGCAGAGCATTGCAGAACTTCTCACTAAAATTGTAGACATTGCAAACTTCTCTCCCCCTTTGACATCAGCAAAAAAAAATACAGAATGTGTGACAGTGCTGGAAACATGAGGACTCAGGGCAGTAACTGCATAGTGCAGAAAGTCACGAGTAGGTCTTAAGAGAATAAGTGAGTTTCTAATCTCAAGACAAGATTCTTTAGATTTCAGTACACAATAGAGAAGTGGAATGATAGACAAGTTTATCATCATACATAGTGGATGATTTAGAGCAGGAGGTGACAAGTATGATCAAAAATAGCTGATCATTCAACTATTCCACTAGACAGCAAGAGACTAAATCAGAGAGGTGTTCTCAAGGTATTGAGGACAAGCAATCCATTAGTTGCATAACAACAAGGAATTTTGTTGGAGATGATATTCAAGAAGATCAATGAGTAAGTTGGTAGTTCACTTCCTTTGACATTAGGGAGACACCTTGATCAGAGGCCTGAATCCCCAGTTACTCAGAGTGAGTACCTCATTACTTCCTTCCCCTTTTTTTTTATTAAGGAACAGAGTTAGTAACTGTGACTTTTGACATGAGGAAACACCTTGATTAGAGGCCAGAGTCCCCAGTTACTCACCAGCAAGCCACCATTGCTCTGTCATGACTTTTCATGTATTTTAAGCATTTGACACCTCATGACTTGGGAGAAATATTCATTTCATTGATGAAGCTCCCAGTTTCTCAGTGATCAAAACAGAACATGTTTGTTCAGTTAAGCCCTTGAGTTAAAGAGATAGAATGATTGAAGACAATACCAAAAAGTACTTTTCTTGAATTGAGTCTTGAAGTCTAGATTTCAAGTTGATTGGGTCAGATATCAAGACATACATGTTTTTTTGGCCTGAACCATAATCAATGACAATGTAGGAAGATATACTTTATGCAATTAGTCCAGATCTCTGAAGGAGTACCAAAGGAAAGATTCTGACCTGGAGATTAGAGTCACTGACTTATAGACTTAAGAGATAAGTGACACTCTACTTTCTGAGAGAACCACACTAAATCAGTCATGCAAGACCAACAAAGGTACACATCTGGACAGCCCTTTTGAATCTGTCAAAGAACTTCTCTTTTCTCATTACAACTCAGCTCCCCCTAAGATATAGCATTCCTCAATAAAACATTTCAGCAAAATCTCAAGACTTTCCTTTATTTAGAGCATTCCTGAAAGCTAACCAGTAAGCATTCTGAACTCCCCCTTAAACCAGCATGTAAGAAGGCTAAACAACAGATAGACAAAACTCCCCCTCACAACAGGAACAGGCTCCAAAATTAAGACACTTTGTATAAGCCTAATTCTCTTCTCAATGTAGTGAATTTTTCATTATCCAGAGGTTTTGTGAAAATATCAGCAATCTGATTATCTATCCCTACATGAATCAGTTCAAAATTATTCTTAGACACCTCATCTCTTATAAAATGATGTCTTATGTCTATGTGTTTGGTTCGAGAATGCAAAACAGGATTTTTAGCAAGATTGATGGCATTTGTATTATCACAGTAAATAGGTGTACACCCCAGGTCTACTTGGTAGTCCTGAAGCTGGTGTTTAATCCATATAACTTGTGTTCCACAACTCTCTGCAGCCACATATTCAGCTTCTGCAGTGGAGAGGGCCACAGAATGTTGTTTCTTGGAACCCCATGATACTAAACACCCACCCAAGAATTCACAATGGCCACTTGTGCTTTTCCTATCTAGTTTACAGCCTGCATAGTCAGCATCTGTGTATGCTACTAGATTCAATGTGCGAGATGCAGGAAACCATAAACCAAGAGAGTGACTAGCTGACAAATATCTGAAGATTCTTTTAACTGCAGCTAAGTGTAGTTCAGTGGGTCTAGACTGATACCTTGCACACATTCCTACACTGAATTGTATATCAGGTCTAGAGGCTGTCAAGTAAAGAAGTGATCCAATCATACCTCTATAAAGTTTGGCATTTACTTCTTTACTTGTCTCATCTGCATCCAATGATGTATTGGTGCCCATGGGTGTAGTAATGTGCTTTAAGTTTTCCATGCCAAACCTTTTGAACAGTTCCATTGTGTATTTGGTTTGGTTGATGAAGCACCCATCTTCTAGCTGCTGTACCTGCAATCCAAGAAAATATTTTAGTTCTCCAACCAAGCTCATTTCAAATTCAGCAGACATCATGGTAGAAAATTCATCACATAGTTCATGCCTAGTTGATCCAAATACAATGTCATCTACATATACCTGAACTATGATGAGATCTTTATTCATGCCCTTGGTAAATAAAGTCTGATCAACTTTACCTCTTTTGTAGCCCTTGCTGATCAGAAATTCAGATAATCTTTCATACCAAGCTCTTGGAGCCTGCTTTAGACCATACAAGGCTTTGTTTAACCTGAAAACTTGGTTAGGTTGAGGAGAAAATTGAAATCCAGGAGGTTGTTCAACAAAAACTTCTTCTTTAATAACTCCATTTAAAAAGGCACTTTTAACATCCATTTGTTGGAGTTTAATGTTCTTTGAGCATGCAAAGGCAAGCAACAATCTTATAGCTTCCATCCTAGCAACTGGTGCATAGGATTCATCAAAGTCTACACCGAATTCCTGACAGTAGCCTTTGGCTACTAGTCTGGCCTTATTCCTCGAGATGATTCCATCTTCATTCATCTTATTTTTGAACACCCACTTGGTTCCTATAATATTTATACCATCTGGTCTTGGGACAAGCTCCCAGACATTATTCCTTTCAAACTGACCTAATTCCTCACTCATAGCATTGACCCAAGCTTGATCAGCTAAGGCCTCTTCTACTGATTTGGGTTCAATTTGTGAGACCAAAGTAATTAAGTCATCATTATTCACATTTCTAAAATGACACCTCGTCGTCCGAAGAGGTTCTTCAGGATTGCCTATGACATTATCTAAAGGATGGTATTTAAGGAATCTATATTTGTTGAAGACTCACATGTTTCTCTTGGACCTTCCTGATTTGGGGAATCTGTTTCTTCATTCTGCTGAGTCTTCTCTTCTTCTTGTTGGTTTTCCAGAAAATCTCCACCATGATTGGAGTCCCTGTCAAGATTTTCAACATTAGAAACATCTTTCTTTTCACTAAAAAGAATGTGTGGAGATTCTTCCACTTTCTGATCTGATACATTAAATACCCTATATGCCCTTGACACTTCAGAGTAACCCAAGAATATTCCAGGTGAACTCTTGGCTTCAAACTTGTCTAAGTCTTTCTTATCATTGTTATGAATAAAACATTTTGCTCCAAAAATTCTGAAATGAAACAAGTTTGGTTTCTTACCTTTTAGAAGCTCATAGGGTGTTTTCTTGTGTATGGGTCTTACCATGGCCCTGTTGATTATGTAGGTTGCTGTATTGGCCGCTTCTGCCCAAAACCTTCTAGGTAACTTACTTTCAATCAACATGGTTCGGGCCATTTCCACCACTGTTCTATTTCTTCTCTCCACGATTTATGACTCTGAACTCTGATGAACACTTCCATCCTGTTCTTCCAAAACAGATAGTTACTACCATCGAAATAAGGAGGGCGACTAATGGATTGACCTTCGGCCATGAAGGTTCTAGAACCACTGCCATTTGCTTGATTGTTCGTCCACATGGCGTAAACCTGCTCTGATACCAACTGTTAGCACAGCAAGAGTGATATAGAAGGGGGGGGATGAATAGATCACTCCCAATTTGCAAAACTTAGGCAAGAAAATAAATCTACCGCTTATGCCCCTTCTAAACTAGCACACAAAGAATTTGCAAATGCAGATACCACTCAAGATCGAATAAGAGAATGATGATGAAGAGCTGAGCAAACAAATAATCGAAGTGACAAACAGATAGAGAGCGCAGATAAAGACCTCAAACCACAGAGAAGACAACCGGTTTTTTAGGTGGTTCGACTGCAGTCAGCAATCTACATCCACCCCTCACTCCAACTAGAGTGAGGATTCCACTAGCCACTGCTAGAGCACAGCAGACTCAGTCTGCGAACAACTTGCTGCCAAACAGCTTGAAAACCCAAGGGAGACAAATCCCTCAACCAAGTTCTGCCACCCGCAGAGCCTGAAACCTGTTCTAGCACCCAGCACGAACAGAACCGGAGAGTGCCTCTCCCTTCCTCCACACACCGGAGGGAACCTGCTAATGACAACCCGTCACTAGCAGCACCAGAGATCAGCGATCTCTCTTCCTCTGCAACCCAGAGGGAAACCGGAGTTAGACTCCCTTCCTCCACATACCGGAGGGGAACAGATCAGAGTTAGACGAAGAACACATAAAGAAAATCAGAAAAGAAACTAAAGACTGATCGAGAAAACATTCGATACTGAGAGTTAAAACAAATGTAGCTTCGTGGGAAGCAATTTCAAAAACCAGATACTGCAAACTCTCTTTCTCTCTTCACTGCTATCTCTCTTTTTCTTTCTCTTCACTGCTATCTCTCTTTTTCTTTCTCTTCACTGTTGGATCGAGCTCTCTGTAATTCTGCCTTTTCTTTCTTGGCTCTGATCTCCCTTCATCGGTGGGCGAAGGTTTCTATTTATAGCGGCAGCAGGTGGATAGGGCACAACATGCGTGTGCTTCCCACGCTCGATCCAGAACCTTCCTGTCACGTGTCCTCATTGGGTTGGTTCCTCTTGTTTTGGATCACGTACAGCCCATTTATTTGGGAATATTCTTCCTCGTACCTGTAAGGAGATAAAAACCATTAACACGCTGTATGGCCACTAAAACTAAAGCTGCATGAGGTATATGATAACAACACGACGTGACAACTACACGAGATAAGAAAAGAACGACACGAGATACAATGGACAAGACTGACACAATCAAGGAAGGTGACACGAGGTCAGATCAGGATAGCACGAGGTGAGAAGAAAATATCACGGAGTGAAACAATAGAAGAACACGCGATTTAGAAGAAACCTGGACGAGGTTAGAACGAAACAACACGAACTAACAAACGGCAACAAAAGACCACACGAAGTGAAACAACACTTGAAAACATAAGAAAAACAACTCGAGCACAAAATAGCTCGAATGAACGACTCAAAGACGAGGCGACACGGGCTGACCACGACACGAAGACAAATAACAGAAACCGTCACGAGTTGAAGACAACACGAAGATGAAAACAGAAATCGACACGAGTTGAAAACAGCACGAAGACGAAACACACGAATTGACACGGAGTGTGGTCAAGGCGAGAAGGACACGAAGTCTAAAGAGAAAAACAGCACGAAGACAGAAGAGTGACACGGCTATCACGACACGTGATGAAGCAGTGACACTAAGAAAAAGAACGACTCGAGGAACAACAATAAGTGACACGAAATTAAACAAGCAGACATAAAAGATGACACGAGATGAGCAACTAAAGGACAGAGAGAAACGACACGAGGTTCACAAAGAAGCGACTCGGAGTTCGTCAGAACTATTCGAGCTGCTTCAGTAACACGACACGAAGACAGAGGGAGACACGACACGAAGTTAAACAACCGAGACTAGGACTCGAAGACATAGATGACAAGGATAGAACAACACGAAGTATTACCTCATACAAGTTTTCCTGTCAAGTATGGAAATCAACACGAGGTGTTGTAAGCTCAGACGACACGAAATCTTTTCGTGTTAGTGAGGAGAAACAACACGAAGTGTGGCTCAAGTGGCACGAAAATAACTCCCAAAAATAACTGAAGTGGCTCGAGGATTTACATTAACACAGAGAAACATTTTTGTTCACAAAGGTTCATAGTGTTGAAACCATCAAGACATTATGACTCAGGCAACACTAAAAATTCATTTGGTCAAATTGTTCAATTGAACAGGACATTCCCTTACTGTGTAATCCATTCACTTACATGATGAAATATGAGATTATCTTGAGATAAAGAAATGATTTATAGTGTGAGACATCATCAAAATCATAAGGACACAACAAACAATTCGTCGACAACCCCTATTCCCACTTGGGCCATGAATGTACATGATGTATTCTACAGATTTCCTCTGTACATCAGTCAGGAAAAATTATAAGAAAACCCGTGACTTTCGGGAATTGCATATATGTCCCTCCTCTGGCAAAATTGACAGATGTGCGCCTTCTATGAAGCCTCTTGTTACTCCAGTGGTTCGAGGGCCTTGTCCGGTCAGTCATACACTTGGGTGCCGCTTCAAACCTAGGTCTATGTAGGATTTGGTAAATTACTAAAATATCCTTGCGACCTAGAAATGGCCTAGTAGCCCCTAAAACCCTCTGTAAATGGCCTCAGCGCCCTGGGAAGTCAGGGGTCCAACCCTACTTTCGTTCCAACCCAGAAATTTTAGGAATATCCCTGGCCTGGTAAAATTACCAAAATATCCCTGGGAGAGGTAAAAGTACCAAAATACCCTCAAGGTCCGGGAAACGTTCCGTCACTTCAAAAATGCCTATGGCTCATGCAAAATTGCATCCATGCTCCTAAATTCTAGAGTTTTGCCCAAACCTCAGAGGCCTTTGATGAAACCCTAGTCTAGTCAGTATGACGGTGGTAAATGAGTGGTCATTGTGAGTCACCCAGGCGAGCATGCCCTCAACATTCGAACCTATAGAGGAGACCTTGAAATTTCTTTGACAGTTAAACAAAGGGTGTTCGGACGTTAGGCCAATGTAAATCAACACTGACCGCGACCAATGGGGAAAGGTCCAGCACCCGAACCCAAATCGTCTGATACAATGCACATCCACGGAATAAATTCTCATATAAGATGTTCCTTTTCAAAAAGAATGCCTATAAACTATGAATTTTATATAATTCCGTGGCCAACAGCCGGGTGTCCAAACATGGGTAATCTTCTAACTGGGGAAGTGGAGCCCAAGCTAAACCTTCTATTCCTCTTTTGAAGGGTTCTCCTAATGCAAGAAGGCCAACTCCACAATCTTCCAACCACCCCGACTCTTCAGGAGTTACTTGTTACAAATGTTCGGGAATCGGCCACATTGCCTCCGAGTGCCCGAACCATAAGATTGTGTCTCTTGTAGAAGAAGCACCTTTAGAGCATTATGAACTTGAATCTTCGCTACAAGAAGATGAAGATGAAGAAGGAATCACCTATAACGATCATGGAGAGGCTCTTGTGATCCGCCAAGTCATGAATGCTACTTGACTACTTGATGACAACACTTGGCTACACAACAACATTTTTCACACCAAATGCACAACATATGACAAGATATGCAATGTCATCATTGATGGTGGAAGCTGTGAGAATATTGTCTCAACAATAATAGTGGTTTATTTTGATGAACACCTCTGCACCTTCAGCAAATCCTTACTATTCTTAAGAAGGAGAAACTCTATCTTAACCTTGAGAGGTTCATCTTTAAAACAAATAGGTTGGTCTTCTTGGGCTATGTTGTCTTGCACGAAGGAATCAAGGTAGAGTCGTAAAAGGTTGAAGCTATTTTTTCATGGCCAACCCCTCAAAATATTCATAAAGCCAGAAGTTTTCATGGCCTAGTAACTTTCTATCAACGTTTCATTCGAAACTTCTGCTCTATTGTTGCACCTATCACTGATTCTCTTAAAAAGGAAGCCTTTAGGTGGACCAAGGAGGCACAAACAAGCTTTGAACTTATCAAAAAGAAGATGACTGAAGCTCCTATTCTTGCCTACCCTGATTTTGTGAGGATGTTTGAAGTTGATTGTAATGCTTCCAATGTGGGGATTGGAGCTGTCCTAAGCCAAGAAGGGCATCCCATCACTTTCTATAGCGAGAAGTTGGGACATGGAAGGAAGCAATATTCAACTTATGACAAGGAATTGTATGCTATTGTGCAAGCTCTGCACCATTGGAGACATTACCTCATATATAAGGAGTTCATTCTCTACTCCAATCATGAAGTCTACATCAATGGGCAGCATAAGCTCAATGCTAGCAAGCAAAGTGGGTGGAGTACCTCCAATCTTTCACTTTTTCCATTCGACACAAGGCTGGTCATCTCAATCAAGTGATGGATGCTTTGAATAGGAGGCACACTATACTTGCTACTCTCCAATTCAATGTAATTGGTTTCGACTTTATTAAACTTTACTCAACTGATAGTTATTTTGGAGATATTTGGGCCAAGTGTCAATATGCTCCCTATGAGAATTACATGATTCATGATGATTTTCTATTTCGGGATAATCTTCTTTGCATTCCCGAATGCTCCCTTCGTGAAGCTATCATTGAAGAAGTACATGATGGAGGATTGGGGGGGGGACATTTTGGGCGAGACAAGACCCTTTCTCACATTCGAGAAAGGTATTTTGGACTTAAGATGACTAAGGATGTGGAGAGATACATTAAGCATTGTCGAAGTTACTAAGAGTCATGCTTAAAACACCGGCTTATATACTCCACTTCCTATACCAAATTCTCCATGGGAGAAAGTGAGTATAGACTTTGTATTGGGCCTTCCTCGTACTCAACGTAAAAAAGACTCAATCATAGTGGTGATAGATCGCTTCTCCAAGATGGTTCATTTTGTGGCATGTGAGAAAACTTATGATGCTTCTAAGGTGGCAGATCTATATTTCAAAGAGATTGTTCGACTTCATGGCATATCTAGAACTTTCGTTTTAGATAGAGACACAAAGTTTGTGGGGCATTTCTGACAGACACTATAAAACAGGATGGGCACCAAGCTAAATTTCAGCTCTTCTCATCATCCTCAAACTGATGACCAGACCGAAGTTATTAATATAAGCTTGGGAAATTTGCTGCCGAGTTTTGTTGGCTCCAACTTGAAACACTGGGACTGAGTGCAATCCCAAGCTGAATTTGCATATAATCAGTCTATGAATTAGACCACCAAAGCTAGTCCATTTGAGACAGTATATTGAGCAAATCCTCTCAGGCCATTAGATTTGGCTCCAATAACTAGTCCAAAGAAATTTAGTGGTGATGGGAAGGAAAAGGCTAAGCAAATCAAGAAGATACATGAGTAAGTTTGAGCCAAAATAGAGAAGAGCACCTAGAAATATAAAGACCAGCCTGATAGACATTGGCTTACTCAATCCTTTCAAGAAGGAGATCTTGTATGGGTGCATTTTCGAAAGGAACGACTACCGCCTGGTCGTTTTGGCAAACTTCAGACCCGTGGTGATGGACCATTCAAGGTACTACAGAAGATTTGAGGATAATACATACAAGATTGGTCCACCGTCAGATTATGGTATATCCAATACCTTTAATGTCTCAGACTTGTCACCACAGTTTGAAGAATCGAACTCAAGAATGGGTTCCCTCCAACCGGGGGAGACCGATGCTGACAACCCTCTCCAAGAATAACTAAACAACACTTAATCCTCTTCTTCAAGAGGTGTCTTTACTTTAGTGTCTTTTTATATTCTCTATGCATACTAACGAGGGAGGAGTTCTAAGGGCCACATAAATGTATTATGGGGGGTCTTTTCACTTTCCTAGGGGTGCTTAAATATTAGTCAGATAATGGGATGCCTTTTGGGATGATGTGTTGTCATTAAGAGGATGTTTGGTGTACTCCTATATAAACCCCATTGTGGGTTACGAATTTAGCAATGAGAATTTGATTTTATTCCCTTTCCAATTCTCTCTTCTATTTGGAGTGAGAGAGTGCTCTACTCGTCATTTTTCTAACTTCGGTTAAGCCGACACTCGGCTGTCCCGTTATCACACCCCCTCTGCCCAACATTCATCAACCCCAACAATCAACAGGGAACTCTGGTGACCCTGCTCCAGCATTCTCTCTCCCTCAACTCATCTTTGGGCCCCCCTCTAGACCCATCTCTGCCCAGTAACTGCAAAATCCAGCAAAGCATCAGCAAGGCACATATTCTCCTTGTCACACGGACACAGGGGAGGGGAGATGCAAACTGACAGTCACACACATTCTCCTTGTCATAGAGACACAGTCGGAGGGAGGTGCAAACTGATCGTGACCATGGACAAGCTCATTAACCTAACAATGAATCCCCATGATCACATTATGCAAACAATTATTGGAGAGGGGGATTTCTGTAGCCCATCTAAGAGCGGCCGAACTAGGTCCACCAGGACCAAACGAGGCCCAACTCATCTAAGTGACAGTCCCGCAGGGCCCACTTAGCATCAAAGCCCAATAAAGTCACTCGGGATCAAGCCCTTCCTCGGCGGCCATTAGGCTCGGAAGGCCCGAGTGTCGGTCCGGTCGGAGGAAGACCCAAGCCCATCCTATCCCCCTCGCCGGGATAAAGGCTAGCGTTCCGCGCCCACTCCGGCTGAGCCTCATCCGAGCTATGCCTATCGCCCGGATAGGGTTGGCACTCTTCATGCTTGGGTCGAGCGACGATTGCTTATCCACGCTGTCGTTGAGAGCCCTTTATGAGCAGGAGTTCACAAAGATAAGGGACCCACGACTCCTCAAGGCTATAAAGATCTCACGATGATGACGTAAAGAGCCCACGTTGAGAACGTAATTCCCGCCTGAAACTCTTCAGCTTACGGGACTCATGAGGCTAGCGCACTATTTAAACCGGGGACTCCCTCCAGTAAACGGTAAGGCCTACACACGCCTAAAACTCCCTGAGCAGGAACCACTTCACCACCTTGGTGGAGAGGGATCTCGTGCATCTCCCCACTCCTCTTTTCATAGCTTCCACCACTACTCTACTGACTTAGGCATCGAGGGTTTACCCAGGGAACCACCCTGGGCCCCCTGATCTGTTTCCCTTCCTTGCAGTTCACTGATCGGTGATCATCTCCCCAGCTCAGGACCAGCGCGAGATCGCCCCTCTTCATCTGCCGCCGTCTGTGGGAAACGATCAAAGAGCCAGCATGGTGCGAAGAAGTACAGGGAGGAGATCGCCGGTGATAGGGGAAGGCCATGGTGGTGGGGGAGAAGGCCCTTATCAGGCGCGCAAGACCCCCCCCTCCAACGCCAGCACCCCAGCCGACGAACTACCTCCGCCCGCGGTAGTAGGGCAACCATCCAACGAGGGCGCTGACGCTTTCCAAGCCCTCAACGCAAAACTGGATGTCCTCATGGAACTCATGAGGACCTAGGCAGCCAGGGAAGGAAGGTCACGCGCCCTCCGGAAAGCCCTCCCCGTGGAGACGCGTCCCAACACACTGCCAGAGGTCGCTTCACCCTCCGAGAGCGGCAGCTTACTCGCAACAGGTCAGGAGGACCTTCACAAGCCCCCCCTCCGGAGCAAGAGGCCTCCTCCACACCGAAACGGGGGAAACCTGGGGCACGCCATCCGCACCCGGAGACCGAAGTCCCCAGGGAGAGCCAGATAGCCTACCATCATGCCCCCCTAGCCCCACGGCGCAACAGCAGTCGGAGTTATCCCTCCGTCTGTGAGAGTTCGAGAGACGCTTCGCAGAACAGGAGCGCGCCTTACGCGCCTTACAGAAGACCTCTCCGCCAGAGGACGAGAAGAGATCCCCGTTCTCCAACTATATCTTGAAGGTAGAGGTATCTCCCAGAACCTCCATCCGATCTTCAAGCCTTACGACGGCCAAGGCGACCCGGCCGACCACTTCGACAGCTTCGATGCCCTGATGACCCTTCACGGGGCGTCCGACGCCATCAAATGCCGAGCCTTCGCGACCACCCTGGTCCAAGGCGCCCAAGCATGGTTCCGGGCCCTCGCCCCCGGATCCATCCGAGGCTTCAAACAGTTTGGGCGAGTATTCAAGGAGAGTTTCGCCGGCAGCGGCCCCCCGAGGTCGGTAGCGGGGCTATTGGCTCTCAAACAGGCGCAAGGGGAGAGACTCCGGCTTACATCAACCGATTCAAATCGGAAGCCCTGAGAATCCCCCGCCTGGATGTAGCCTCGGCCATAACCGCACTGACCGGAGGCACCCGGGACGAGAACCTCCGCCGCGAACTTGTCCTCCACCCTCCCTCGACCCTTGCCGAGCTAGTGACTCTGGCCTTACGCCATGCTGAGTGCGAAGAAGTTCTCAGCGCATGCCGAGGCGCAACCGGCTCGGGTCGGGAGGGGGACAAGAAGCGAGCACCCGAGTCAAGCTCGGGCCAAGGAAAGAGGCGGAACCGAGACGGGGAGCACAAAGAACCGTCCCGGAAGTACGAGCGGTACACTCCCTTAACCGCTCCAGTGTACGAGATATATGAAGACATCAAAGGCTCGGGCCTCCTCCGCCAACCCGAGCCAATGAGGTCGAAAAGCCGCAATCGCAGCAAACATTGCATGTTCCACAGCGACCACGGACATCACACCGGCGATTGCCACCAGCTCCAGGATGAGATCGAGCGCCACGTCTGCCAGGGACATCTATCCCGGTTCGTGGCCGGGCATAAGGAAGACCGAGGTGCCCCAGAGGAAATCGACAACGCTCTCGCGGGGTCCACATCAACGTCATCGCTGGAGGAGCTGCATCAGGAGGAGACAGTGGCCGAGGAAGGAAGCGTCATGCTGAGCGGGCGAGCCGAGCCATCGAGCCCCCCAAGGCCCCGCCAAGTGAGCCCCAGGTCATAGTCTTCTCCGACCAAGACCTAGAAGGGCTGACCACCCCGCATGACGACGCCCTAGTCATATCGGCCACGATAAACCATTGTAACGTAGACAGGATTCTAGTTGACAATGGAAGTGCCCCTGATGTATTGTCTTACGAGTGTTTCCTTAATATGGGGGAGAATCCGTCTAAACTCCGCCCGATCCGAACCCCCCTTTGCGGGTTCAATGGCCAGGCCACTTATCCTGAGGGAGCCCTAAGCCTACCAGTTACTCTCGGCACCCCACCCAAAACCGTTACGGTAATGGTGAACTTGATAGTGATCAAGGGTATGATAACATACAACGGGATCTTCGGCCGAGGAATCCTTAGCCGAACGAAAGCGGTGCCCTCTACCTATCACCAAAAGATGAAGTTCCCCACTAAAAATGGGGTGGGGGAAGTCCGGGGCAACCAGGCGATGGCCAGAAGGTGCTATAATATCTCGGTTGAAGCCACAAGCCGGACGGGAAGAACAAGGGCCCCGGGAAGTCGAGGAAAAACCCGCAACCTCCGAGCCTAGAGGCGAGCTGCTAACGGTTTTCCTAAACGACAACCCGACCCTAGGAGTAAAGATTGGAGCCGACCTACCATCTGAGGTTCAGCAGCAATACAAAGATTTTCTTTCGGGTACATCCGAGTCTTTGCATGGTCTGATGATCAACTCCCCGGGATACCGGGAGAGACGGTAATGCATAAACTCAACCTTGACCCGACCATGAAGCCCGTACAACAACGCAAAAAGAAACACGCGCCAGAGAAGCAGGCGATCATCAAGGAGCAAGTCACCAAGGGGCAAAAGAGCGGTCTTTTTAGATCGGTCCTGTACCCGACGTGGCTGGCTAACGTCGTCCTGGTGCCAAAAGCTTCGGGAAAGTGGCGAATGTGCGTGGACTTCACCGACTTGAACAAAGCCACCCCAAAGGACTGCTATCCATTGCCGAGCATCGACCAACTGGTTGATTCAACCTCGGGCAACGAGATACTCAGCTTCCTGGACGCCTACTCGGGCTACCATCAGATCAGAATGGATCCAGAAGACATCGAGAAGACCGCCTTCATCACCGACTTCGGCGTATACTGCTACACCCGGATGCCTTTCGGGTTGAAGAACGTTGGGGCCACGTACCAGAGGCTGGTCAATCAAATGTTCGAGGGACAGCTCGGCCGAAATGTCGAGGCCTATATCAACGACATGCTCGTCAAGACCCCCAAGGCCGAGGACCACTTCGCCGACCTAGCAGAGACCTTCGACACCCTCCTGAGATACAATATGAAGCTCAACCCCACCAAGTGTGCCTTCGGAGTAAGATCCGGGAAATTTCTGAGCTTCTTGGTGACCCAGCGTGGGATCGAGGCCAACCCCGACAAAGTCCAGGCCATCCTGGACATGTGCCCACCCATCTACATCAAGGATGTTCAACGCCTTACCGGGCGCATTGCCGCGCTCAGCAGATTCCTGTCCCGTGCGGCCGAACGATGCCTACCCTTCTTCAAACTGTTGAGGGGGCCCAAAATGGCATCTGCTACGTTCGCATGGGACGAGGAATGCCAAAGAGCTTTCGCCGAGCTTAAAGAGTTCCTGGCTTCGCCCCCGGTGCTTTCCAAGCATGTCCCAGGTGAAGCCTTGCATCTCTATCTCTCGGCAACTCCATCCACAGTTAGCTCGGTCCTGGTCAGAAATGACTCGGGAGTCGAGAGACCGGTCTACTACACCAGCAAGGTGCTCAACGAGGCTGAAAGAAGGTACCCCGCAACCGAGAAACTCGTGCTAGCGTTGGTTACCTCAGCCAAACGCCTCCGACCCTATTTCCAAGGGCATTCCATCATCGTGCTGACCGGCGAACCACTGAAGAGGATCCTCACTCACCCTGAAGCCTCGGGACGCCTCGTCAAGTGGGCCATCATGCTCGGGGCCTACGATATATCGTATCGACCTCGCTCGGCTATCAAAGGACAGGCGCTCGCTGACTTCATCGCCGAGAGCACCATCCCGACCGAAGAAAAATCTCCACCCGCGCCCGGGCCAACCTGGGAATTGTTCATCGACGGATCCTCCAACTCGGCGGGGAGCGGCGCCGACATCCTCCTGAAGTCCCCCGAAGGAGCAGAGCTACAATACGCCTTAAAGTTCAACTTCCAGGCGTCCAATAACGCCTCCGAGTACGAAGCCCTTATCTCGGGAGCCCGCATGGCCCGACGGCTGGGGGCTGAGCGAGTCAGAATTCACACTGACTCCCAACTGGTCGCTAGCCAGGTCAACGGCGATTACGAAGCTCGAGAAGCACCGACAGTCAAATACCTCCAGCTGGTCAGAGCCGTGACACAACAGTTCGAGAGTTTTGAGATAGTCCGAATAGCTCGGGAAGAAAACTCCCGAGCGGACGCCCTCTCTCGGCTGGCCTCCTCTCTTGACCCCGAGGGTACTCGATCAGTCCTTCTCGAAGAGCTAGAGCGACCGAGCATTGATTCGGAGCTCCTGGCTGTTGACTCGGCCTCCCCAAGCGACTGGCGTACCCCCTACCTGTCGTGGCTCCAAGACTCTCAAGAACCTCCCGACCCCCGGGAAGCCCGGAGATTGAAGTACCAAGCTCGGCGATTCGTCATTCTGGACGGCACTCTATACCGAAGATCCTTCTCCGGTCCTCTCCTAAAGTGCCTCAGTACTGATGAAGCCAACCGAGCGATTCAAGAGGTTCACGAAGGCCTGTGCGGAGCACATTTAGGAGGAAGATCGCTCGCCAGGATCTTGCTACGGCAAGGTTACTGGTGGCCCACTCTGCAGCGCGACTGCTCGACCTACGTACAACACTGTGACCGATGCCAGCGATTTGACCACTTGGTCCATCAGCCGGCAACGGAGCTCGTCACCTTAGCCGAGCCTTATCCTTTCGCTCGGTGGGGAATCGACATCCTCGGGCCGTTCCCTACAGCTCAGGCCCAGAAGAAGTTCGTCATCGTCGCCATCGATTACTTCACCAAGTGGATCGAGGCCGAAGCCACAGCTAGGATCATCGAGACAGTCGTCTGGAGTTTCATCTGGAAGTCGATCATCTGTCGCTACGGCATCCCCGGGTGATAGTAAGCGATAACAGTCGGCAATTTGATTCTCGTTATTTCCGAGACAGATGCGCCGACCTAAACATTCGCAATCACTTCACCTCGGTCGCCCACCCTCAGGCTAACGGGCTGGTCGAAAATGCCAATAAGACTATCTTAAAAGGCATCAAGACCAAGCTCGACAAAGCCAAGGGCAGCTGGCTTGAGGAATTGCCGAACGTACTTTGGTCACACAGAACGACTCCCAGAACGGCAACCGGTGAAAGTCCCTTTCAGCTGGTGTACGGCACCGAGGCCGTGATCCCGTTGGAGATTGCCAATCCCCCCCTCCGAGTCATCTGTTTCTCGCCCGAGGCAAACAACCGGAAACTGCTCGAAAACCTCGACCTAGCGGATGAACTCCGAGAGATTGCCAGCATCCGAGCAACGGAATATCAACGCCGCCTCACTCGATACTACAACGCCAAAGTCCGAGATAGACACTTCCAACCGGGAGACTTCGTTCTCAGAAAATCCGAAGCCTCTCGACCACTTGAGGCGGCGGGCAAGTTATTCCCTAATTGGGAAGGCCCCTACCGAGTGGTCGAGACGCTCGGGAAAGGAGCATATCGACTATCTACTATGGAAGGAGAACCCATCCCTCGAACATGGAACGCAACTACACTACGCAAGTTCTACTTCTGAACGCCGAGCACTGTGTAAGCAGTATGAAATAAAACAAAAGTTTCCTTTCCTCTTTTATTCAAACAACTTGTACATCAGAAAAGTCGAAGCCAAGACAATACATGTCAAAAAAGCAAAAATCCATATGGCGCCGCCGTACGAGCCCATCGCTCAACTGACTCGGTTATAGCCTTCCCGCGTCCAGCCACTGACTCTACTTCGTGCAGAAACTGGCTCGAATTAAGGGTAGTCGACCCCGTTGGCTCGGGTAACTCGGAACAAAGGTGACAGAGGGATTAGGAAGAAGAAGGCTACCTTCCAAGTTGACAGAGATGGAGGGAGGGGAAGAGGGAATACGAATGAAGGCCTCCTCTCTGCAACTCTTTGGAAGGAAGAGAGTGCATGCACCCTCCAAAGAGTGAAAAGGGGGGAAGAAAAAGAAACCAGCAGAGCTGGACGAGGAGGCAGGGGAAAGCTCGGAAAGGAGGGAGCTTAATTGTTTTCCCCTCCCCTCGGGATGGAGTCGGCAGGTCAGGGACAACAGTTCGACATGCCCCAGCATGTCGAACCTCCTTCGAGTAACCTCCCCCGCCAGCGCCGCCGGAACTGATAAAAGAGGGCGACGTGTTTCCACACGTCGAGCCCCCTTCAAATCCGCCCGTCGGCCGTCGAACTCCCTTCAAATCCGAAGCAGCAAGGACTCTCTGCACTCCATCATCGGCAGCTTCGTCTTCCGGAGCGTCTTCCATGCTTCAAATTCGACGGCACAACACTTCGTGAAGAAGGAGAGAGGGAAGACTGTCAGAGAAAACCCTAAGCGATGGAGAGGGAGAGACGCCCTTCAGACCTTTTATAGGCGAAGGGAGGTTACTTGCCTTAAATGATTCTCCCCTCGAAAACACGCTAAAGGGACTTCTCCTTACAGACGGTCACCTCAGACTCCTCAGTTCCGTCCTAACGGGACACACGAAGCGGCCGGGCAGTTAAAGCATGAGAAAGCGGAAAGACACCCTGTCAGACGATCGCCCAGCCATCATGCGAGATCCGCGCAGAAAGTATCGACACTTTCCAACTACTGCAGATACGCTGGTCAAACTACGGCAATGGCGGCACAAAAGAGTTAAGTCTTCATCATAACGCTACTGCCTTACGTTCTTTACACAAAAAAAGAAACTTTTCTTCGAAAAAAGGAAAACATACAAAGAGAAAAAGCAAAACAGATACATTAGGCCTCTGGCCCATCCTGAGGCTCGGAAGTGGGAGGCTCGGACGGTCTGCCCCCGGCACCCTCGGCGACGGCCGACCCTGGCACTGACCCCACCGGCGTGGGAACTGTCTCGGTTGCGCGCCCTCCCGAGGCATCCGGAGTTGGCGACCCCTCGGACGAAGAGTCCCCCTGGCCTTTTTCCTCCGAGGCCGAACCAGAAGAACCGGAGGACGATAAATCCAAGTCATAGCATTGCCCGGACGGGAAATTGATTGTCTCGGACGCCTGCTCCTCCGCGTAAGAGATGGCCCGGTCATAGCCTTGCTTGAATCCCTTGCGGATGCCCCGGCGAAGTGCTGACTCATAGTAGGGGAGGGCAGCCTCCTTAAGATCGACCCGGTAGGCCTCCGAGCGTCTGTATTGCTCGAGTGCCTCCGCCCCAGCCGATTCCAACCTACCGGCGAGTTCGGCCTTCTCCCGCTCCGCCTCGGATAACCTCCGCTCGGCCTCGACCATCTGCTTCTCCGCCTCAGCCCGATCAGCCTCGGCCTCCATTCGAAGACGCACGGCTTCCTCGGCTCGGTCCCAGCTCGGCACGCTCAGCCTCCCACCGGCCATCTAGCTCGACGCGGGCCAAACGCTCCTCCTCCAGAAGCTTGCTCTTCCTCTCGAGCGACTCACAGACCCGAATCAGTTGTTCGGACATCGTCCGGGCCTCCACTTGACTCGCCCGCGCCAGCTCCTTAACTGAGGAGAGCTCCCGTCGAAGCCCGTCACGCTCCTCGGTGAGCTGAGCCGCCTTCCTGTCAGACCCACAAAGGGTCCAGGCGAGGGTCAACCGCTCCGACTCCGACTGAGTGTAAGCTTCAGCCAGAGTGGCCCCCATCTGGGCCAAGACCAAACCGCCCTCCATAACCAGCTCGAGAGACGCGGGCGGGGAGCACTGCCTATCTCCCCCCTTCACCACCTTTGTAGCTATGCTGCGACATACCTGGTACAGAGGGCCCTGGATGCCCAGCCTCTCCAGAGCCGCCGAAATAAGGGCCCCACCTCCGAGCGGCATCTCCTCGGGAGGCCCACCGGCCGGCCCGGATCGAGCCGTTGCTTCATCCGTCCCTCTTGCCTTGGTCAGTTGGGGCTGTGTCGCGCTCCTCACGACCCCCCGGCCTCGACCGGCTCGGCACCTGCACCGCCACCCGGAGCGTCGCCCGCCTCAATCGACGCCCCAGTCTCGGCCGTGGTCCCAGCATCGCCCACTTCAACCCCGGCCCCCTCGGTTCCCGCTGAGGGGAGAGCCGATCCAGCGACGCCGCCGCCCCCAGAAGCGGTCCTAGCCTCCTCGGCCCCCTCTCGCTCGGCGGATAGGGGAGCCGGCCCAACAGGGTCGGCCCTATCTCGCTCGAAAGAGGGGAGAGCCGCAGAGCCAGAGTACCCTTCGACAACGGGGTCGAACCCGGCCTTCTTGGCCCGCTTCTTTGCCTTCACGGCGTCCCGTATCATGCCCTCTACGGGATCTTTGCGCTTGGACCCCCACGGCCTGGAAGTCCCCTCCTGGGCCATTCCCTTGCCCTTGTCTCGGGCTCGGGAGCGCCCTTCGGGAGCTCGCGGCTCGTCGGCAGCCGAATCATCGCCGAGATCGATCACCGCTCGCTCGGCCGCAGGCTCCTCCTCCACAGCTGGCCGCCTGGCGTCTGCGCAGAAGAAGATATGGTCAGGAAAAGAAAATGGTCTCGTCATCCGACGAAGAAGCTGATCCGTAGCATCCGAACCTGTCGGCTATAGCCGCGTGAGAAGGCACCGCTCGATGTTCTCCGGGGTAATCAGCTCCTCCGTGGACTGGCGATGCTTCAGCAGAATGGCCGCATACTTCTCCACATCCGAAGAAAACACGTCCTGCCTCGGAGGGATGTTCAAATGAAAATTGGGGATTACGGGACACCTCCAAGTCTCCTCCACCAAAGAAATCCCCACCCAGAAGAACTGAGTTTTCCATCCCTTGTGCGAAGAATCCTTCGCGGCCAAGGAGACACAGCTCCTATTCCGCCTCACCTAGATGAAATAGAAGCCCTTCCCGGCAGAGGGGTGCGCCTTCAACTCGAAAAAATAATGGAAGAGGTCCAAGGAAGGAGGAACCCTGCATTGGCGACAGAGGATGCGAAAGGCGGAAAGAAGAAGATAAGAGTTGGCTACCAACTGTACGGGCGCCAACCGAAAGAAATCAAGAAGCTTAAGAACAAAGGGCTCGAAGGGAAGGTGGAACCCACCCTTCCACGACAGAAGGAAGGTGCAGATATGGCCCGTACGAAAATCCAAGCTCGTCTCGTGCGGGGCAGCCGCAGTGAAGTAAAACTTATAGGGTAGGCGAAACTGGTGCTCCAGTCGTTTCACCTCCGCCTCCCCCAGCTCGCTGCAGTTTGGAGCCGGCGGTATCACCGTCGCCCTCGCCGCAGGCTCGCCCTCCCACTTTTCGACCTCCAGACGCTGATCCGCCATGGAATCTGGAGAGGAACTTGAAGAGAAATGCTCCCGAGACTCCGAAGACTCTAGAGGAAGAGGAAGCTGTCGGACCGCCTCCGCGGTTATCTCCGCCAACTCTGCGAACGCCGCTGCAAACCTCTGCTCTTCCGTCGTGTCCTCACGACGCATCAAAGAGCCCCAAAGCAAGCACGAAGGAGAGCCAAACCCTAAAACGGAGGGAGTCTGGAGCGACGACAAGCGCACAACGCCTATATTCCCATGCGGAAGGCGGTGCGTCGTTCCGACCTCCGAGAAAAGGGGGCCCCTTCAGTTCAAATCCGTCAGGATCATCATTATTACGGGCCCAGGTGACCACGACACGTGGCTTCTTAACACCGCCAGATCACCACCCACCCGAGCCACGCTGGTCCAAAACCCTAACGACTACTCTTCCGAGCTTACCAAGGCTCGGGAGTAGGATGGGGACAAGTGGAGAGGGGGATTTCTGTAGCCCATCTAAGAGCGGCCGAACTAGGTCCATCAGGACCAAATGAGGCCCAGCTCATCTAAGTGACAGCCCCGCAGGGCCCACTTAACATCAAAGCCCAATAAAGTCACTCGGGATCAAGCCCTTCCTCGGCGGCCATTAGGCTCGGAAGGCCCGAGCGTCGGTCCGGTCGGAGGGAGACCTAAGCCCAACCTATCCCCCTCGCCGGGATAAAGGCTAGCGCTCCGCGCCCACTCCGGCCGAGCCTCATCCGAGCTATGCCTATCGCCCGGATAGGGTTGGCACTCTTCATGCTTGGGTCGAGCGACGATTGCTTATCCACGCTGCCGTTGAGAGCCCTTTATGAGCAGGAGTTCACAAAGATAAGGGACCCCACGACTCCTCAAGGCTATAAAGATCTCACGATGAGGACGTAAAGAGCCCACGTTGAGGACGTAATTCCCGCCTGAAACTCCTCAGCTTACGGGACTCATGAGGCTAGCGCACTATTTAAACCGGGGACTCCCTCCAGCAAACGGTAAGGCCTACACACGCCTAAAACTCCCTGAGCAGGAACCACTTCACCACCTTGGTGGAGAGAGATCTCGTGCATCTCCCCACTCCTCTTTTCATAGCTTCCACCACTGCTCTACTGACTTAGGCATCGGAGAGTTTACCCCAGGGAACCACCCTTGGGCCCCCTGATCTGTTTCCCTTCCTTACAGTTCACTGATCGGTGATCATCTCCCCAGCTCAGGACCAGCGCGAGATCGCCCCTCTTCAATTACTATTGATTAATTTATAGTATATTGGTGTGTAAGCTAGCTGCAAGACATTCCTACTTATTTTGATGCATTGTTGTCAAAGCGGTCACCTAGGCGGTGCATGGATGACCAGGCACCTTTGAGAGTCCCGAACAATTAGGCATGCACCTTCTTGTTAATGGGAAATTGACTTCGTTCTTTCACAGTGGCAGGGGGATCAAGTAGGGAGATCTTATGTCTCCTCTCCTCTTTGTGCTTGTGACTAATGTTCTAATCATAATATGGCAGAAAGCAGAAGCTGCAGGTTTTATCAGGGAATTTCAGGTTGGGAGAGGTGAATTTAATCACCCACTTGTAGTATGCTGATGATACCATCCTAATCCTATCAGAGGATGAGAGGCAGATATATGTGGAGAGAATTTTGCTGGTGTTATTGGAGGAGACTACTGACTTGAAGGTTAACTTCAACAAAAGTTTGATTGTTGGAGTTAACATGGATGCCAGGCCACTTCACATGACTGCTCAAATTCTGGGTTGTCAGATAGAGACTTTCCCTATTTCTTACTTGAGTCTCCCCCTCACCCTAGGGACACTTCGGTGTGCAAACTGGCTTCCTACTATCCATAGGTTTTGAGACTAGACTGACTAGCTAGAAGGTAAGGTTGTTGTCTTATAGGGATAGATTAGTTCTTTGCACTGCGTCTGGAAGGACAGATGATGTGAGGACTCCCCCTTAGAGTCTTTGTTTCTTAGCCTATTCGCAATTGCTATGGTGCAGCTAGGCACTGTGTCTCAGGCTTTCGATCAGCACATTTCGGGTGGCTCCTGGGGGCCAATCTTCAGGCAAGATTTTAGTCAGGAGAAGTTGGAGTAGTTCCAGGACCATCTTTCGCTCCTCCTCTCCTTCCATCCTCGGGCAAGAGAGGATGAGTGGGTCTGGAGATGGGAGAGGAGAGGCTCCTTCACAGTCAAGTCGACATATGGTGTCATCTCCGATGGAGATGTGCGCCACGACTTTCATGATCAAGTGTGGAGACCGAAGAGCCCCCTTAAAGTCAAGCTTTTGGTATGGAGAATCTCCCATGGGAGGCTCCCGACCTGGGACAGGTTGTCACGCTTTCTTCCAGATATGGTTCCTACCTATTGTCTCTGTGACGTCGTCGACAAGTCCCTCGACCACCTTTTTGTCGGTTGCTCCTACTCTTGAGAGATGTGGATGGAGATTGCTCGGAGGACCAGCTACGTCATCGACCTGCGTAGTTATGTTCGCCGCTTGCTTCGGGATTGGGACAAGCCTTGGCCCCTCAAGCCGGACAGGACGATGTGGTGACTTATCCTTCACGCCACGTTATGGGCACTGTGGGGTGAGCGGTGTTGTTGATCGGTGCGATGGATTCAGAGGGGGGTGAATGAATCTCCCCTTTGAAAATTACTCCCAATTAGAAACTTAGAACACTCAGAGATATGAAAATAAAAACAGATTCAGTTCTACCGAAATCCAGTGATGTGTTTAACCAAACACAGAATGTGCAATCAAATCTCTACTAAACTGAAGAAACAGGTCGGCCTAAGCATTCATCTAGCGGAAGCATAAATGAACATTCAAATCACAGTGCAAGAAGAGTTTTTAGGTGGTTCGGTCCTCCAGACCTACATCCACCCCACACTCAATTCTGAGTGTGGATTCCGCTGATACACAGCTTAAACCGCTGGGCCTCACAGCTTGCCTACAACCGCTGAGCAACACAGCTTGCTGTCCGAGGTATCCACCTCGCCCGCTGAGCAACACAGCTTGCTGTCCAGAGGAATCCTCCTCTGCAACGCTGAGCAATACAGCTTAGCTCTACTGACTAACAGCTTGAAATAGAGTTTCAAAAGAAAAACAAGAAGAACAAAGGAAACACAGCAACTAAAAGCTGTAAACGATAGGAACAAGTTGGTCTGGATCTGATCCAAAAGCCAACAGATAACAGATCTTTAATGAAGCTTCTCTTCTTCTTCTCCTCAAGCTCTTCCTTCACTCTCTCTCTCTCTCAATGTCACGCCCCGAGCGCGGAAGATACCCGGAGATGCGCGACGTGTCTATATCAATCATGTCAATCAGAGTGGTCATGTATTCGACACAAAGACAGAGATGCGCAAAATAGCAAGATAACCCAATCCTTTATTTCATAATGGATAGACTATTACAAATCCAATACTCTGTTAAATAAAAAGGAAAAGAATACATAGTTGACTCAAGAAACTATGGAAAAGACTAGACGACACTTGTAGAAGCTCTATCACTTTCACTCTTGACCCTTCCCATCCGATTGACTTCCATCGTCGTCGGACTTACCTGAAAAGTAAAAAGGGACAAACGGAATGAGCGAACGCTCAGTAGGAAATTATATCTCAAGTACTAGCAAGTGGTTTAAGTAATTACATTTTCATGGATGCAATAAAGCTATGCATGCTCGCATGAAACGACAAGATAGAGAGAATGTAATATCAAAGAAATAAGATGAACTTTCATGAACAAGATACAAGTTATTCAAGATATTCAAGCAAGTACCATTATCGAGTCATGTCAAGAACTTTGGCTATCATGTATCAAGCAAGTAAATTACCCTCTTTCGGGCCACACATTTCATGCAAAGTCAAGTACGATTCAAGTACAAGATGTGTGTGGAATGTCCAATCAAGCAAGTCAAGTACTCGGTATAATGCCAGATACCTTATCATTTTAACTCCCATGGGCACAAGTACTTTCGGGTGCTCCTCCCAGGACCAGATCGGGCCCTATATGCGCAGGCATTTATCATGTGTTTTGACATCCACTCTTGTTTATATAGCCAATATAGAATTTCAATAATCAAGCTTGTAGACACGTATGACAACTTTGATAGAATAGAGTCCAAAATATGACAAAGGACAGAGAATGGCGATAATAACGGCATAATCACGATGTCGATAAAACTAGGTAGATTATGGTTCCCTTAACTTAGGTACCATGACAAATCAATATGGACATTCTTTATATAGAATTGAGGTCCACATGAACAGTATATCAAAGGTAAGATACCCTCATTCTTATCATAGAATTGAGGTTTACAAGAACGACATGATATGGCATGATATCATCATCCCATTAAGAATTTCTTATGATATACTCTTTGTATAATCATAAGGGCCGGTATACCATGTTTCTTTAGATTGACATGGCAAAAACTGTGTAATGGATTTTTAGGGTACAACCAGCTCAGTCGGCCTTGAGGGAATCCAAGGCTACGAGGAGTCTTACGGAGGTCTCTATGACTAACTTGCTAGTCCAAAGGAACGGAATGTCCAATGGAGAGCTTGTATGTCAATGAGAGTTGAGTGTGATCGATAAATCAACATGAAACGTGGGACTATACTCACGGAGTGGAGAATAGTGCCGATATATATATATATGGATAATATGAAACCATCGGTAATAGAATCAGGATAAAATCAGTTTACAGTAAAATAACGACTTAGGTCAAGTCGTATCTCAAGTAATTAACGCCTAACAGAAGGGCGTTTACATATATTGCCAATTTGCAGAATTTCCATTATTTCATTAATTTATCAAAAACACGCCTTTCCTGGGGGCGTTTCTTCAAAGTTGACGACTGCAGAGGCAGGCGTCTCATCATTTACATATTCGACAGGATATAATTATTCTCAGAAATTTATCAAAAACGCGCCCTTGGAAGGGGCGTTACTTTCTAATTCCATTTTACAGAATATGTGAATTTCAGGTTTTTAACAGATACACGCCCTAGGAAGGGGCGTTACTTTTCAGATTCACGCCTTGTACTGGGGCGTTAGAATATGGAAAACGACTTTGTCCAAGTCGTGAATTTCAAGGGATTTACGATATTTTAATAAATAATATCTCGAGAGACAGGAGACATGTCATGGCAGTAAAATTTAACAGGAATTCACAGAGTCATGCAAGATATTAAAAATCAATATTTCATATGTATTGTAATTTTTAAACAGGATCAATTATTAATCACATGCGATTCTTATGAAATTAACGCCTGCGTAGAGGGCGTCAAATATTAAATTGACGACCACTAGCATGGTCGTTTCTTTTAAATTAGCGCCCTAATCAAGGGCGTTTCTTTCAAAATTTTGCAGAAAACGTAATAAAACCTTATAAACAGTATGCATGCCATGCTCATATACGTATGTATAGATATCTTGCATTAATTCTTATTTGGGCTACAATAACTTGAGAAAATCCTACCTTAACAATGGATTTGAAGGTGACAGACACGTGAAGACGTTGATAAGGATAAACTGAATCAGCAGTAGGCAGAGAACCTTTGTTCTTTGGTCGATCTCTAGAGTTTTCCTACAGAGGAATATGAAGAGATATTAGAAATTTCTTCATAAGCTTGGCTGAAGATGGAAGTTTAGAAGAACTTACCCTTGTTCTTCACGATGTCTAGGCTTCCTCAACCTGTGATAGAAGAATAAGATGGAGAAGAATTATTCCTCCTAATACCTAATCAACAGAGGAGAAACAATAGGAAGAACCAACCTCTCTTTCACGGATGACTGCAGCAGAACCTTCTTCGGCCAAATATCTTTAGGGTTTGTTTGAACAAGGTTATTTATAGGATTTTGGAGTCCTAACAAGAGTAGGGTTTGATTGAGGGTAGTATATCCCTAATAGAGTCCTTACTCTAATAGACACTTACTAGATTAGGTTAATCTTTCCTTGGATAAGCTCTGGGTTCGAACGGTTCACGAACTGAATTAACGCCTTAGGTCAGGGCGTGTATTCGTTAATTGACGCCTTACTTTAGGGCGTTTCTTAAAAAGCGCCTTGAAAAAGGGCGTTTCGTGTTTTAAAACACGCCCAAGATAGAGGCGTTTCTTTTACTTACTTATTTAGTCGCATGAGAACTGACGACCGCATGTGTGGGCGTCCTTTCTTTAGTAACGCCATGGATGGAGGCGTTTCTTTATAAATTAACGCCTTAATAAGAGGCGTTATTTTTTAATTTTGTTTTATTTCATCCAATTAACCCTATTCCTTTTATATATTACTTCTGTAATATATATGTTTTAATTCATTTCAATTATTCATTTATTAGGGTTGCTACACCCTCCCCCACTTAAAAGAATTTGGTCCCCAAATTCAATATATATATAATTATACATGCGGAGAGTGTAGGACATATACCTCTTAGAATAACTCGGGAAATCGTTTCTTCATAGATTCCTCGGTCTCCCATGTCGCTTCGCGTTCAGGATTCTTATTCCATTGCACCTTGATCATGGGAATAACCTTATTCCTTAGAGCTCGTATTTCTCGATCTAATATCTTCAAGGGCCTCTGTTCATATGTGAGATCTTTCTGGATCACCAGATCTCCATGCTCAATAATATGTGACGGATCGTGCACATACTTCTTCAACATAGATATGTGAAATACATTGTGTACCTCAGACAACTGAGGAGGCAACGCGATGCGATAAGCAACCTCGCCAACTCTTTCGAGTACCTCAAATGGTCCGATGAATCTTGGCGTAAGCTTGCCCTTAACACCAAATCTTCGTATGCCACGTCCAGGGGATATTTTAAGAAATACATGATCTCCGATTTGGAATTCAAGATCTCTTCTTCTTGTATCTGCATAAGTCTTTTGTCTGGTCTGAGCAACTTGTAATCTTTCTCTGATTACCTGTATCTTCTCAGTTGTATCCCTTACCATGTCTGGACCTAATAGTTGTTTCTCTCCAACTTCGTTCCAACATATGGGAGATCGGCAACTCCTTCCGTATAAGGCTTCGAAAGGTGCCATTTGGATACTAGCTTGGTAGCTATTATTATATGCAAATTCAACTAAAGGTAAGTGGTCATGCCAGCTTCCTCCAAAGTCAATAATGCATGCTCTCAGCATATCTTCAACAACTTGATTAGTTCGCTCGGTCTGACCATCCGTTTGTGGGTGAAAAGCAGTACTAAAGTTGAGCCTTGTCCCCAACGAATGTTGTAATCCCTTCCAAAAATGAGAAGTAAAACGGGGATCTCTATCAGACACGATTGAGACAGGAATTCCATGTATCCTGACTATTTCTTTAATGTATAGTGCAGCTAGCACATCAATCGACCATCGGCTTTTGATTGGCAAGAAATGTGCCGATTTAGTCAATCGGTCAATGATAACCCAGATTCCATCATGTCCTCCTTTAGATTTAGACAAACCCATGATGAAGTCCATACCAATATCCTCCCATTTCCACTTAGGAATATCTAGAGGATGTAGTTTTCCCGCAGGCTTTTGGTGTTCCGCCTTGACCTGTTGGCATGTGAGACAGCGTGATACATAGTCCGCTATTTCTCTTTTCATATTGGGCCACCAAAAGTTCCTCTTTACATCTTGGTACATTTTAGTTGATCCAGGATGAATAGTGTATCTTGATCTGTGAGCTTCATCTAAGATCTTCTTCTTTAATTCCGGACAATCGGGTATACAAGTTCTATCTTTGAACGATAATCTTCCATCAGAAGTTAGTTGAAAATCAGATTGTCCTTCTAATCTGCCTTTGATTTCTATTAACATAGGATCATCATCCTGAAGTGTTTGTATCTCAGATAACAAATCTGACTGTATGCTTACATGGGATAGTGTGACAAATTTGGATTCCGTGTCCAAGCTTATATTGAGCTCGGAGAATTGTTCAAGTAACCTCCATTCTTGTATCATACAATTTGCTATCTTTGCTCTCGGCTTTCGACTAAGGGCGTCAGCAACATAATTACCCTTTCCGGGATGGTATTGTATATTGAAGTCGAAGTCCTTGAGATATTCTAGCCAACGTCTTTGTCTCATGTTCAGCTCCTTTTGTGAAAATAGATATTTGAGACTTTTGTGATCGGAGTATACAGTAAACTGTATCCCATAGAGATAGTGTCTCCATATCTTTAGGGCAAATACTACCGCGGCCAATTCCAAGTCATGGACGGGGTAATTCTCCTCATGCTTCTTCAGTTGACGAGAAGAGTATGCTATGACCTTCCCATGTTGCATTAGAACACATCCGAGGCCAATGCCAGAAGCATCAGTGTAGACCTCGAATTTCTCTCCTTCAATTGGTAGGGCTAAGACCGGAGCTGTGGTGAGATGATCCTTGAGAGTTTGGAAACTACTTTCACATTCCTCACTCCATTCATATCGGATCTCCTTACGAGTTAATCTTGTAAGTGGTACGGCGATCTTAGAGAAATCTTTGATAAATCGCCGATAATAGCCTGCAAGACCTAAGAAACTTCTGATCTCGCTTGCATTAGTGGGTCTCTCCCAGTTTCTCACAGCTTCAACTTTTGACGGATCCACAGATAAACCTTCCTTGGATATGACATGTCCGAGAAAAGCCACTTCTTCAAGCCAGAACTCGCATTTGCTGAGTTTAGCATATAATTGATTTGTCCTCAAGACTTGCAATGCAATCCTCAAATGCTCTTCATGTTCTTCCTTAGTCTTAGAATATATCAATATATCATCGATGAAGACTACTATGAATTGATCCAAGTAAGGCCTGAATATGCTATTCATTAACTGCATAAAGGCAGCAGGGGCATTTGTTAGTCCAAAAGGCATAACAACAAATTCGTAATGGCCATACCTGCTTCTGAATGCGGTCTTGTGAATGTCATCATCCTTGATCCTTAATTGATGATATCCCGACCGGAGATCAATCTTGGAGAAATATTTGGATCCTGAAATCTGATCAAACAATTCATCGATTCTCGGCAGTGGATACTTGTTCTTGATAGTAAGATGATTCAACTGTCGATAGTCAATACACAATCTCATGGATCCATCCTTTTTCTTTACAAATAAGACTGGTGCTCCCCACGGGGAAGTACTTGGTCTAATAAACCCTTTTCGGATTAGTTCCATCAACTGCTCCTTCAACTCCTTGAGTTCAGCAGGGGACATTCTATATGGTGCCTTTGAAACCGGACCAGCACCAGGGACTAAGTCGATGGTAAAGGCCACATCTCTTTGCGGGGGTAATCCCGGCAATTCTTCCGGAAATACGTCTGGGAATTCTCGTACTACTTGAACGTCTTCTATCTTGGTTTCCTTAGCTTCTTTATTAGTGACAAAAGCAAGGAAGGATACACATCCTTTCCTGACGAGCTTGCTTGCTCGAAGAGCCGAAATAAGAGGGGATTTGCTTCGACTCTTAGGACTAGTATAAGTCAGTTCCGGAAATTCCTTGAAAACAATCTTGCTATCACGGCAATCAACAGTTGCCTGGTATTTGGATAACCAATCTGCTCCTAGTATAACATCATATTCTTTTAGATCTAAGCAGATAAGATCAATAGGAAAATTCTTTCCTCGAACCAATACCTCACAATTTTGGTAATGATGTGTGATATCCGTCTCGTTTCCGAGAGGAGTAGACAATATTAACTTCATCCATTCTGGTTCTAAAGGTAATGGGTCAGCAAACTTCTTGGAAATAATGGAATGCGATGCACCTGTATCAAATAAGACATGTGCATATTTGGAACAAATTTTTAATGTACCTTCCACCAATCCGCCTTCTTCTTCTGGTTCGGTCTCTTGGATCGCATGAAGACGCGCGTTCCTTGTCACTGGGCGTTTACCCTCACCGTCTTGGTCATTCATTAATGGACAATCGGGAATCCGATGTTCACGACTCCCACAACGGAGACATGCTCCTAATTTCCTCCAGCATTCTTCTGTTTTGTGACCAGCCTTGTCACAATGCTTGCATACTACGTTTGAAGGTGTAGTGGTGATAGAGAAAGGCTTGGATTTCTTGAACTTCTGATCTTGAGAGGAAGAACCTCCATTATTGGGCCTCTTCTTAAAGTTGGGTTTAAAAGAACCCGAACTTGTGACTTGCTCCTTTTTGTCTTTCCCACGGATCCTATCAGATAGTTCCGTGGCATCTTCAAGCAACTGAGCTCGGCGCACTATTTCAGTATAAACTTGAATATCCATAGGCGCCAGTTGAGTAATGTAGTGGGGCCTAAGCCCATTAAGAAATCTACGGGCTTTCATCTTTTCCGTGCCAATTAAATGCTTAGCATATCTAGACAGTCTAGAGAACTGTGCTTCATAATCAGCCACCGATAAAGATCTTTGCTTTAATGCGGCAAATTCGGCGGCCTTCCTTTCCTGGACCCTATCAGAGAAATATTTGGCGTTGAAATATTCAACGAATTCACCCCATGTAACTTGAGTTGGGTCAATAGTAGCTTCAATCGACTCCCACCAGCATCTAGCATCCTTTTCTAACTGGAAAGTAGCTAATAAGACTTTGTCCTGATCCGTGCATTGCATGACACGGAATATACGTTCAATCTCCCGAACCCAATGCTCGGCATCGTCTGGATCGGTCGATCCCATGAACTTCGGGGGATTCATATTCTTGAAAGCTTGGTGTAAGCTTCCAGCTCGTGGAGCACCACCTTGTGCTACCTGTTGTAGCACTTGGGTCATCCCTTGAAGGGTACGCTGCATGTTGCGCCATTGAGCACGTTCGGCAGCCATTATCCTACAATTACAATAGCTATGTTAGTATTATATCACTATGATCTTATAAAGGACTCATTGATCATTTAACCCTTGGTTCTACCCACTCTCACTTGGTTAAAGGTTTTGAAACCTATCCTTGGACTTGGGTTTCCTAGGAATTGAATACCTTAGGCTCTGATACCACAAAGACTGTCACGCCCCGAGCGCGGAAGATACCCGGAGATGCGCGACGTGTCTATATCAATCATGTCAATCAGAGTGGTCATGTATTCGACACAAAGACAGAGATGCGCAAAATAGCAAGATAACCCAATCCTTTATTTCATAATGGATAGACTATTACAAATCCAATACTCTGTTAAATAAAAAGGAAAAGAATACATAGTTGACTCAAGAAACTATGGAAAAGACTAGACGACACTTGTAGAAGCTCTATCACTTTCACTCTTGACCCTTCCCATCCGATTGACTTCCATCGTCGTCGGACTTACCTGAAAAGTAAAAAGGGACAAACGGAATGAGCGAACGCTCAGTAGGAAATTATATCTCAAGTACTAGCAAGTGGTTTAAGTAATTACATTTTCATGGATGCAATAAAGCTATGCATGCTCGCATGAAACGACAAGATAGAGAGAATGTAATATCAAAGAAATAAGATGAACTTTCATGAACAAGATACAAGTTATTCAAGATATTCAAGCAAGTACCATTATCGAGTCATGTCAAGAACTTTGGCTATCATGTATCAAGCAAGTAAATTACCCTCTTTCGGGCCACACATTTCATGCAAAGTCAAGTACGATTCAAGTACAAGATGTGTGTGGAATGTCCAATCAAGCAAGTCAAGTACTCGGTATAATGCCAGATACCTTATCATTTTAACTCCCATGGGCACAAGTACTTTCGGGTGCTCCTCCCAGGACCAGATCGGGCCCTATATGCGCAGGCATTTATCATGTGTTTTGACATCCACTCTTGTTTATATAGCCAATATAGAATTTCAATAATCAAGCTTGTAGACACGTATGACAACTTTGATAGAATAGAGTCCAAAATATGACAAAGGACAGAGAATGGCGATAATAACGGCATAATCACGATGTCGATAAAACTAGGTAGATTATGGTTCCCTTAACTTAGGTACCATGACAAATCAATATGGACATTCTTTATATAGAATTGAGGTCCACATGAACAGTATATCAAAGGTAAGATACCCTCATTCTTATCATAGAATTGAGGTTTACAAGAACGACATGATATGGCATGATATCATCATCCCATTAAGAATTTCTTATGATATACTCTTTGTATAATCATAAGGGCCGGTATACCATGTTTCTTTAGATTGACATGGCAAAAACTGTGTAATGGATTTTTAGGGTACAACCAGCTCAGTCGGCCTTGAGGGAATCCAAGGCTACGAGGAGTCTTACGGAGGTCTCTATGACTAACTTGCTAGTCCAAAGGAACGGAATGTCCAATGGAGAGCTTGTATGTCAATGAGAGTTGAGTGTGATCGATAAATCAACATGAAACGTGGGACTATACTCACGGAGTGGAGAATAGTGCCGATATATATATATATGGATAATATGAAACCATCGGTAATAGAATCAGGATAAAATCAGTTTACAGTAAAATAACGACTTAGGTCAAGTCGTATCTCAAGTAATTAACGCCTAACAGAAGGGCGTTTACATATATTGCCAATTTGCAGAATTTCCATTATTTCATTAATTTATCAAAAACACGCCTTTCCTGGGGGCGTTTCTTCAAAGTTGACGACTGCAGAGGCAGGCGTCTCATCATTTACATATTCGACAGGATATAATTATTCTCAGAAATTTATCAAAAACGCGCCCTTGGAAGGGGCGTTACTTTCTAATTCCATTTTACAGAATATGTGAATTTCAGGTTTTTAACAGATACACGCCCTAGGAAGGGGCGTTACTTTTCAGATTCACGCCTTGTACTGGGGCGTTAGAATATGGAAAACGACTTTGTCCAAGTCGTGAATTTCAAGGGATTTACGATATTTTAATAAATAATATCTCGAGAGACAGGAGACATGTCATGGCAGTAAAATTTAACATGAATTCACAGAGTCATGCAAGATATTAAAAATCAATATTTCATATGTATTGTAATTTTTAAACAGGATCAATTATTAATCACATGCGATTCTTATGAAATTAACGCCTGCGTAGAGGGCGTCAAATATTAAATTGACGACCACTAGCATGGTCGTTTCTTTTAAATTAGCGCCCTAATCAAGGGCGTTTCTTTCAAAATTTTGCAGAAAACGTAATAAAACCTTATAAACAGTATGCATGCCATGCTCATATACGTATGTATAGATATCTTGCATTAATTCTTATTTGGGCTACAATAACTTGAGAAAATCCTACCTTAACAATGGATTTGAAGGTGACAGACACGTGAAGACGTTGATAAGGATAAACTGAATCAGCAGTAGGCAGAGAACCTTTGTTCTTTGGTCGATCTCTAGAGTTTTCCTACAGAGGAATATGAAGAGATATTAGAAATTTCTTCATAAGCTTGGCTGAAGATGGAAGTTTAGAAGAACTTACCCTTGTTCTTCACGATGTCTAGGCTTCCTCAACCTGTGATAGAAGAATAAGATGGAGAAGAATTATTCCTCCTAATACCTAATCAACAGAGGAGAAACAATAGGAAGAACCAACCTCTCTTTCACGGATGACTGCAGCAGAACCTTCTTCGGCCAAATATCTTTAGGGTTTGTTTGAACAAGGTTATTTATAGGATTTTGGAGTCCTAACAAGAGTAGGGTTTGATTGAGGGTAGTATATCCCTAATAGAGTCCTTACTCTAATAGACACTTACTAGATTAGGTTAATCTTTCCTTGGATAAGCTCTGGATTCGAACGGTTCACGAACTGAATTAACGCCTTAGGTCAGGGCGTGTATTCGTTAATTGACGCCTTACTTTAGGGCGTTTCTTAAAAAGCGCCTTGAAAAAGGGCGTTTCGTGTTTTAAAACACGCCCAAGATAGAGGCGTTTCTTTTACTTACTTATTTAGTCGCATGAGAACTGACGACCGCATGTGTGGGCGTCCTTTCTTTAGTAACGCCATGGATGGAGGCGTTTCTTTATAAATTAACGCCTTAATAAGAGGCGTTATTTTTTTAATTTTGTTTTATTTCATCCAATTAACCCTATTCCTTTTATATATTACTTCTGTAATATATATGTTTTAATTCATTTCAATTATTCATTTATTAGGGTTGCTACACTCAATCTCTCTCGATCTCACGAGCTCTCTCACTTTCACTTCTGCTCTTCTCTGCTGCTACTCTCTTCTCCTCACTGGATCGTGATGCTGTAGATCTTTTTTCTTCTATCTACTTCTGTCTCTTACAGATAAGTTCTCCTGCTTCGATCACTCTGCTCTTCAGGAAGAAACTTCTTATTTATAGAGCAGTGAGGTAGGGCATGTGCTTTCCATGATTCCCGCCCAGAGGCCTTAGTCCACGTGACGGTATCCCAGCACAATGGTTCCACGTGTCACGATCAGGGTTAGACCTCCATCCTTGGATCACGTGCCCTTCTTAAGCTTCTCGAACAGATGTTCTGTCAGGTTGAACATATTATCAGTTTGAATCAATCTGAAGGAAAAGACAAGGATGGATCGAGTAAGTTTTATATTTGAACTAAGCCTGTACATACTTGATGCACACAAGATGCAGTGTGCATATAAGAAAGTATGTACAACAAGAATGAATGCACGGACATGTCATCCATGAGTGTACATACTTTGAATGCATGTAATGCATTTTACACATGGAGAAGTATGCACATTGAAAGCGAATGTACAGACATGCCAACAACGAGTGTATGGACTTAGCGTGCAATCGACAACGATGTATAGACTTGCTGGTGTGATAACCACTCGTACCAGCAATGGAATGTATAGACTTTGAGCGTGTGAAATGCAGTTCGCATCTATCAATGTATGCACAGCGAAGATGAATGCTCATGCATGCTGTTCAAAGAATGTACAGACTTGCTACCTAGCATTTAAGAATCAATGCATCATGTATAGACTTGCTTAAATGACGCATGGTCATAACAGCAAAGACTACATAGTATATGCATGAAACAACCGAATGTACTGACTATGCATATGTGTAAAGGACAATGATGCAAAAGGATGCACTGACTATGTTCATGAATGTATAGACTCGCTAAGTCACCATGTGCAGACTTAGTGTATGTGCGAGACAAATCAATGTATAGACTATGTATATGCATGAAGAGCACTGGCTGAACTGACTTGTTCGAATGAAACAATGGAGGTTGTACAGACAGCCACCGAAGAATGTACAGACTTGAGTTGATGCAGTCTAGGCAAAACTCTGTACAGACTTTAGGTGCTTGTGTATGCATGAGGGCGATGCACTGACTATGTATATGTAATGAACACGCATTGACTTCGAAATAAAGCACCTGATGAATGCACCGATGCAGTGTATGCATATGGCAGATATTGAACTGATGCAATGTATGCCGGAGAACTAACAGTGCAGTCTATTTATCAGATCATGCATCGACTATATGACGTGTAACAACAGTTAATGTACCGATGCAAACTACACTTGTTATGCAGGAACTAGAGTTGCACCAATGCAGAGACAGACAATGCAATGAGATGAATATGCATACAACCTGTTCGATGGAATGACATGCAAATAAGATGCTCAATCAATCATTCATATGCAGACACATGGTGACTCATAGTGTTTGCTATCATCAAAATCACAGGGGCACAACAATCTCCCCCTTTTTGATGATGGCAACACTATGACTCACACAGACCCAAACTATTCTCCCCCTTTGACTTCATCAAAAAGAAAATAGTTTGAGAGAAAAATTAAGCAGGTATGAAAAGATTGATATAACATCTCCCCCTTTAACTACATGAAAGCATATTAGAGCTAGCTATTCTTCCCCAAAGTGCAATATGACACCACATATTCTCCCTAGATAAAAAGGAAGAACAACCATACATGAAACTCCCCCTAAATAAAGGAAGACAATCAACAAGCACAGGGGCAGTTAGACAATCAAGTATCAATCCTCCCCCTTTAAGAAGTAATAAATGAAATCTGTTCAACATTCCTTGCTCAGAATAAAGCAAAAGTTTCAAGAGGATATGTGAGGAGTGTGTCACAGCAACAAGAAGTAGATTGAGGAAGAATGTCAAGGCAACATACAAAGCACAGGATCTTTCAGTAACAGTTCAGTAGAAAGAGTGTGCATTTTCAAGTAAAGATCAGGAAACAGATGTGCAAGATGATGGAGCAGTTAAGGATGTAACTGATCAGACGAAATTTTATTCCAGGTACCACTGTTATAAGTCCAATTAAGGATAGACTCTCCTATCATAAGGGATTATATATTAAACTGCATGACAAAATGGGTTTAAGCATGATGTATACCAAATTTGACAATTGTATACAATACTCATATCTGAAACTGAGTTTTAATAAAGGTGAACCAATTATTCATAGCATTCCAGTTCAATCATCTTCCATCTTACTCAATTAATCTCAATGACTCCTTTAGGAGTTACACATTGTAGTATTAAGATTAAACACCTTTAATAGTATTTGAAGTTAGCTGTTTGCAGAAAATTTTTAAAATATACTCTTGATCAGCACTTTAATTTTCCTGAGCAATCTTAGTTGATCAACCCCTTTTTACATGAGACAAAACACGTCTTAGGTGAAATGACCCAGTTACTCAGTGTGATAACCGCATTGCCTCTCGAACATGAGAACAGAGTTAGAAATTGGAGTGTCTTTTTACATGAAGAAACACCTTGATCAGAGGCCGGAATCCCCAGTTACTCAACACAACCATGCCATTGCTCTGTCAGATTTTTCAATTATTTTTATACCAGAGATAATTGTGGCACTTCATGACATAGGTTTACTCCATTTCTTTGAGGGAGGACCCAGTTTCTCAGTGACCAAGTCATTACTCTGAATTTTACTTTTCTATTTAGTCAACTTCAGACAGATTTAATGTTTAAGAACAATACTACTAACATGTATCTCAATCAAAATAACCTTGATTTCAAATTTTCAGATTTCAGAAGGTTTTGCCCAGAGATTACATGAAACAGTTGGTTAAAGTTTATTAAAACTTGTGATTCAGATACTTTCGAGTCTTTCAAATTCAAATTCATGAATACATTAGCCTTACACCAACGTAGATCAAATAGTTATTCTTAAACCTGTATAATAGGAGTTTCTTTTAAGATATTAGATTTATAACTGAGGTACACAGATTTAAGTCTCTTCAAAATCAGTTCAAACAATATTTTGACAATAGCATTCACTAGCAGAGACATTAACAAGCATGTATAGAAAGTGAGAATTGAAACACATGCTTGTAGCAGATATGATCAATATGCATCAAACAGATTTTCAGAAAGCCAATAGCAGTGAGTTTACAAATATGCAGCAAGAAGCATACACTTGAGTAATGCAATTCAAAAACTGATGACAGAGTTTGGAATTCAGTCAAACCAGATTGACAATAGTGACATGGAAGAATTCAAGTGAGGCACTCCTTCAGCAAATTAGGAAGTACTAGACAGAGATTCCAGATTAGAGGGAAGTGAGTGTTCAGTTTATAAAAGACTGATGAATTTAAAATGCTCCTCCTGTCTAGATGTAATGAGTCATTTCTTTTTGGATAAAAAAAATGAAATGCTATGCAATTTACTGCATGTATGCAAATGCATTGATTTTCTTGCAAGCATTACATGGACACGTGGCATGAATACATGCAAGGGCTAGACAAAACTCCCCCTGACTATATGCATTGAATGAAGTTTCTAAATGCAACATATGCAATATCATTATGCAGGGAATTTGACAACTATGTATCATGGCATGGATATGTAATGCATTCAGCAAACGAAATTATCATGATATGCAAGCATCTAGAGCACACAAATTCAGATGACAGAATTTAAGCAGAGTTTTCGAGAACTGACCTGAAGAGTGCAATCATGGGGTTTTCATTCTTGAGTGCCTTGGTTTATTAACCCTCTTTATTCATTTCCAAGGCACACCTGCAATAATTGGATTATTTTGATCCAGCAGGAACCCAAGCAGTCTTGGGTCCTATTTTATCCCCAACAGGCGTTTTAAATAATCTCTTGGCTAGATGATCATCAAATTCCATTAGAGAGCAGTCATTCATAAAGTGTCCAAATTTTCCACAATATCTACATGAAACAACATAATTTTTTATTTTATTATGCACATCAACATAAGCATGAGATTTATGTCCATGAGTATGAACCTTTCTGTTGTTTACATGAACATTTTGTCTCTCATTGTCAGTTAGCCAACAGTTTGCAGATTTATGACCCGACTTTCTACAATTAAAACATGCAGAAGTCTTCCTTTTAAAATTAAGTTCATTTTTGCCAAAAACATTTTGATCTTTAGGAAGATTAACAGTTTTAGAATTAAAGTTCTTCTCCTGAGCACGCCAGCAGTCCGTAACAATATGGCCATGCTTCCCACATTTGAAGCACTCATTGTGCTTGCCTCTAGGGATAATATCATTTCTATCAAAAGTATTTTGATACACAGGGGTTTTAGCAGATTTGTGACGATTGTTACTCCCCTGTGCATGCCAGCATTGTGCAACAATGTGGCCCAATTTGCCACAACAAAAGCATTGAAGTTTCCTTTTAGGAATTGCATGATTTTTAGCATGGAAATGTTTATCATGCATTCCCACAGCAGACATGTCATCTATTTTCATTAACTTACATTCATGCATGAGATGACCCATTTTATGACAGTAAAAGCATTTAGATTTCTTGTTTTGAACAGAATATGATTTCTTAGCATAAGAAGTCCTAGCATGAAATCTATCATCATCATTCTTCATGACAAGACAATCGTTGATTACATGGCCAAAATTTTCACAATAAAAGCATTCAATATTCTTTCTGTGAACAATTGGGAATTTTTTAGCCTTAGACTTGTTTGCATGAAATTTATTATTCTTCTTCAGTGTTTTCATTTTCACATTTTTGTTCTGTTTTTGAATCTTCTGATCATCAGACTGTTTTGAAGAAGGTGCAGAAGTGCTAGCTACTCACAAATGTTGCGTATAGTTTGTTCCTTACAGCCTGCTTAATTTGAGAATTGCACCCTTCTCTTCACTCAATTTCGTGACTTCAACATTCAAAGAAGCTTTCATTTTCTCTTTACCTTTGACAAATTTTAACATGGAATGGTTCAATTCAGTTACCTCAGATTGCAGAGAAGAAATTTTGAGTTCTGAATTAGTCAAGTCTTCCTCACATGAGATAATTTGTCTTTGCATGGCATCATTCAAATTTTTAACAATTTCTAGTTCCTGTTTCAGTTTCAATTCATTCTCAAATTGAATTTCCTTATCAGTAGATTTTTCTTTCTCAACAGCCAGAAGCCTCTGTGATATAACAACATTTAAGACCATGAGTTTCTTGTTTTGTTCTTTTAGATCTTTATTCTCCTCAATCAACTCATTTTTGTCATCAGATTTCAACTTTTTACTCAACTCGTCTTCAGTATGTTCTAGCTGTATTTTTCTGTTTAATAACTCTTCATTTTCGGCTCTAAGAGAGTCAATTAATTCTTCTTTCAATTTCAATTCAGATTTTAGATTTTCATTTTCAGCCTTTAGACTTGTGATTTCAACATTTTTCTCTTTTCTTAATTTTCTCTTTTCTGATTTAACTCTTTCATATTTATCCAGTAGATACTCATGCATGGCAACTAAATCATCATAGCTAATATCCTCGGTCTCAGAATTTACCTGGGATGGAGACTCATCTTCAGTCTGATCCCTTCGATCAGCCATCATACAAACTCCAACTTGTTCCTTATAGATGGTGTTTATTTTGTCTATTATCTCCTTCCCAGACTTGCATCCTGCAACACATGGAAACTTTTCAATATTAACTGAGTTTCTCAGAATGTTAAAGACAGTAGCATTCTCACTGTCTTTTATCCTATCCTCTCTAGACCATATGGTCTTATTTTGAGGTACTTTATGTGGCCCTTTTGATATAAGACTCCATAGATTTGGATCAATGGAGTTCAGATGAACACATAGGCCGCCTATCCATTTGTTGAAGTTAGAACCATCAAAAACAACAGAAAATGCCATTGAAAGAGCAACTGAATAAGTTCAGATCCAAAAACCTGAAAGACAAGATGACAAATGCACCGAACTACAAATAGCAAAGCACCACACAGACTAGCAGGATCCTCTGCAGATCGTTGGATCTGGAAAGTCAGAGACCCGCTCTGATACCAATTGTTGTTGATCGGTGCGATGGATTCAGAGGGGGATGAATGAATCTCCCCTTTGAAAATTACTCCCAATTAGAAACTTAGAACACTCAGAGATATGAAAATAAAACAGATTCAGTTCTACCGAAATCCAGTGATGTGTTTAACCAAACACAGAATGTGCAATCAAATCTCTACTAAACTGAAGAAACAGGTCGGCATAAGCATTCATCTAGCGGAAGCATAAATGAACATTCAAACCACAATGCAAGAAGAGTTTTTAGGTGGTTCGGTCCTCCAGACCTACATCCACCCCACACTCAATCCTGAGTGTGGATTCCGCTGATACACAGCTTAAACCGCTGGGCCTCACAGCTTGCCTACAACCACTGAGCAACACAGCTTGCTGTCCGAGGTATCCACCTCGCCCGCTGAGCAACACAGCTTGCTGTCCAGAGGAATCCTCCTCTGCAACGCTGAGCAATACAGCTTAGCTCTGCTGACTAACAGCTTGAAACAGAGTTTCAAAAGAAAAACAAGAAGAACAAAGAAAACACAGCAACTAAAAGCTGTAAACGATAGGAACAAGTTGGTCTGGATCTGATCCAAAAGCCAACAGATAACAGATCTTTAATGAAGCTTCTCTTCTTCTTCTCCTCAAGCTCTTCCTTCACTCTCTCTCTCTCTCTCAATCTCTCTCGATCTCACGAGCTCTCTCACTTTCACTTCTGCTCTTCTCTGCTGCTACTCTCTTCTCCTCACTGGATCGTGCTGCTGTAGATCTTTTTTCTTCTATCTACTTCTGTCTCTTACAGATAAGTTCTCCTGCTTCGATCACTCTGCTCTTCAGGAAGAAGCTTCTTATTTATAGAGCAGTGAGGTAGGGCGTGTGCTTTCCATGATTCCCGCCTAGAGGCCTTAGTCCACGTGGCGGTATCCCAGCACAATGGTTCCACGTGTCACGATCAGGGTTAGACCTCTATCCTTGGATCACGTGCTCTTCTTAAGCTTCTCGAACAGATGTTCTGTCAGGTTGAACATATTATCAGGTTGAATCAATCTGAAGGAAAAGACAAGGATGCATCGAGTAAGTTTTATATTTGAACTAAGCCTGTACAGACTTGATGCACAAGATGCAGTGTGCATATAAGAAAGTATGTACAACGAGAATGAATGCACGGACATGTCATCCACGAGTGTACATACTTTGAATGCATGTAATGCATTTTGCACATGGAGAAGTATGCACATTGAAAGCGAATGTACAGACATGCCAGCAACGAGTGTATGGACTTAGCGTGCATTCGACAACGATGTATAGACTTGCTGGTGTGATAACCACTCGTACCATTAATGGAATGTATAGACTTTGAGCGTGTGAAATGCAGTTCGCATCTATCAATGTATGCACGGCGAAGATGAATGCTCAGGCATGCTGTTCAAAGAATGTACAGACTTGCTACCTAGCATTTAAGAATCAATGCATCATGTATAGACTTGCTTAAATGACGCATGGTCATAACAGCAAAGACTACATAGTATATGCATGAAACAACCGAATGTACAGACTATGCATATGTGTAAAGGACAACGATGCAAAATGATGCACTGACTATGTTCACGAATGTATAGACTCGCTAAGTCACCATGTGCAGACTTAGTGTATGTGCGAGACAAATCAATGCATAGACTATGTATATGCATGAAGAGCACTGGCTGAACTGACTTGTTCGAATGAAACAATGGAGGTTGTACAGACAGCCACCGAAGAATGTACAGACTTGAGTTGATGCAGTCTAGGCAAAACTCTGTACAGACTTTAGGTGCTTGTGTATGCATGAGGGCGATGCACTGACTATGTATATGTAATGAACACGCATTGACTTCGAAATAAAGCACCTGATGAATGCACCGATGCAGTGTATGCATATGGCAGATATTGAACTGATGCAATGTATGCAGGAGAACTAACAGTGCAGTCTATTTACCAGATCATGCATCGACTATATGACGTGCAACAACAGTTAATGTACCGATGCAAACTACACTTGTTATGCAGGAACTAGAGTTGCACCAATGCAGAGACAGACAATGCAATGAGATGAATATGCATACAACCTGTTCGATGGAATGACATGCAAATAAGATGCTCAATCAATCATTCATATGCAGACACATGGTGACTCATCAAAATCACAGGGGCATAACAAGCGGAACCACCGTATCTTCAAGAGGGAGTCTCGTGCTGAGGACGCTCTTGTTTCTTTTGTATGGGCTAGAGTAAAGGAATGGGTAGTCACTCTTTCAAATGTGAATTCCCTTGTTTTTGGCTTTTTGGGGGACTAGTTTGTTTCACACTCTTGGTGTGTGTTTTGTTATATAGGTGTGCTGGGGGGTTGCATTTTGGGGGTTTTAGCCCGCCTATACATGTACATATTCATCCTTTTCATTTAATATATTAATGGTACTACCCACTTTCAAAAAAAAGGGATATGGGCCGATAATCATGTAAATCCACGTTGCGCCATCACAATGGCAGGATCAGACTTTGGATATTCGACTGGTCTTCATATTTTAGTTCAAATTTGAATCAAATACATTGTAGCCATCTGGCTCTAGTCAGTTTCAGATCTCCCTTTTTTTAACGGACTCTTAGCCAAGGTATTCAAACTCAGTACCGGTGGGCAGGGCTGGTACTAGTACAAATCGGTACCGGTTCCCCTAGTTTTCCCCGTTATATAACCATATAATTATACATTTATATATGAGTTTAGAAATTAAAAAAGGTAAAAAATGAGAAAAAAGGAAAAAAATAGAAGAATGAAAAATCATATATGATTGAACACAATTAACAATTTAAACATATATTTGAAAGTTTAGAACTATAATCAACATCATTTCTTCGATGTTCATCGTCGCACCGCTGCGGATCGACATTTAAGTGGTGTCTGGTTTAGGTTTTTTTATTTCTTTTAATATATACCGACCAATTCTTGGACCAAACTGCCGAATCAGACCAGTCAAGGCCGGTACCAGTACGTAATAGGCGGTGCTGAATACCACACTCTTAGCCTAGATCTTCTTTGATTTGACTCCTCACCCTACACCCCTAATACCACATAAGAAAAATATGAGCATTTGATGTAGATCACATCACCCTACTCTAAAATTACCCGGTGAGTGTGATCACCTTAGATAACATAGAGCAAAATTGAAAAAATTCCAAAATACCCTTAATATCTCTCTCCCCCTCCCTCACTCTCAGTGAAAAGGGCCTCCATCAATCAACTCTTGAGGGGTATCTTCGTTTAAAAGTTCATTTTTACAGATAGAATGGAATATTTGCTGCATGTTGAATGGAGGATTACCACAAAGGAACTCTTAACACTATCTTAATGTTGGGATGTCATTGAAAGCAATACAAAACTAAGAATGGCAATTGCATGAATCAACTCCTAAGCTTGGTATATGTGGAAAATTCCTAAACAAGGTGAGGAAATGTTTAAATGCTCATCCAAAAAAAGGAAAATGGAGAAGAAGATGAAAGAATGAGTTGGATGAAAGGATCAGGTATTACAATTGTTAGTAAAGAACTCAAATTTACCATCTTAGTTATTGGAGGTCTACCCTATTATGGCACACAACAAGAAGAGAAAGAAAAGCTCCACATCTTGATAAGATAATTGATGGCAAGATTATCAGACAACCATACACAATAACCAGGTTTTAGGAAAAGCATTTTTCTTGAAACACATTAAATGAATGTCCATGTCAATTCTTTTCAATTGCCATACGCCACTAGTTATGATTTGATAAGTTGAATGTCATTCTTCATTTAGACTGTGGTTTTAACAAAACTGCATGCAATGCACTACCCCCAGACTTCCAAATTTCTACCAATATTGGGCATAATTACTCTTAGTAGGTTATATTCTTTCTTCCAAAGTAGTACAAGCTACAATCATTTATATTTCAGCCAAATCTGTTAGCTCACTGGGGAGCACTGACAATTCACAAGAAATGAACAAACATTTCCTGATATCCATCAATGGACTCAACATATAAGAATGCGTTGGATGCGGGAAGCAAGTCTAGGAGGCTTAGAAACCATTGGCAAAGCTAGCAATTGCACAATTTGCAGAATCTGCTGTTGACTAATTGGATGCAGTTTTGTACACCAAGAGGGCACTGAAATTCATGAATACAGCCATAAATTGCAATATTGCTGATTTCTTTTTGAATCAGGATGTAAGCAAAAGACTAACCACTAACATTGTACAAGAGTGCAATAATTAGTGAGGCACAAATTATGGATTATAAGATAATCGCTCATGTTCAGAGGTAGAAATAATTTTAAGTTGACCTCCCCAAGCTGTTTGTTGTTTGCACTTCCATTATTGCTTTAGAATTGCACTAGAAACCTCATCTCCCTCAACATTGGTTTTTTATTGAGGCATGGAGGGCTCTGGATGGTCCCATATCAGTTGTGTGAGAAGGCAACCTTGCACTTATAAAAAGGGTTTCCACACTTCTCTCAACAAGGGCCTTTCACTGAGGGAAAAGACAAAAATACAAGGTTGCTAGGCCAAAGCAAACAATACCTTGAAGGTGAAACCTACAACTTCCTGCAACAATTTGGCATCATCAATGAGAACCCCATTCTCAAATACGTATACATCTGCAGTCTGCCCTCTCAGGAGGTTGTGTTGAGACATTGAGCCTCCATATAGTCTCTCATCAATTGCATCAAAAGATGGCCATGCTTATATAAAGGGTCTCCACCCTCCTCCCTACAAGGGCTCTTTTCTCCTAGAAATGGACAAAACTATGAGGCCCCTGAACTAAAGCAGACAATATCTTGATGGCGAGAGCCCGCACATCAATTTTTGCTTCGGGGTACAAAAGAGTTTCACAGGATTAGAGGGAAAAGTAGTGCTATAACCTAAACCAAATTCTTCACCAGCACATGAAATAATAAAATTTCATACTAAACCTTGTTTTTTATTTTCAGTGTGGCTTGGCACTATTTTCCAAATTAGTCGCATTCTTTGTTTCCACTTCTTCCAACACATTACAAACATCTTTATCCCTCAAAAAGCATCTAATGGTGAGTCGTTCTCCATGCAATATAATTGTAACTATTAATTTCCACACAAAAATATCACCACATTCATACTTCCTCCTCCATTTGTTATGATCCAAAAAGAGCCACTTGTCTGTGCATTCTATAGATAAATCTTCTGAATGGTGGCTATTATCAACCTTTCCTCTCTATTTTCTACAGTCCCTATCCTTCCACAAGGTTATTGTCTTTTTCACCATTTTCTCCAATATTAAATAATTCAAAAAAAAACTTCGCATTTCTATGTTTTCATCTAGCCATCAAGAAATACCATATTAATATTATTGCAAGCACTCTAAGCGATTCTCAACAAGCAATGAAGCAATGGATTGTACAGCTCTAGAGAGTTCCCTTCAAACATAAGAAGAGCACTCAATTAGATTTGTCTACGTGAGACATGGAAGGAAACCTGGTCAAATGCTTGTCACGTCATCTAATATAAGTGCAATGAGAATCTTTGATACCTGGTCTGTTCAAGTAATAGCGATCAATATGACAGGAGGGGATGAAACCTATAAATATAAAGTCACCAAAATGGAAAGTGTAAAGTATCCCTCAGTGCCTGCATCCAGCTAGCATTGACTACCAGTCTACAGGTATCTCCGTCACTACCCGTGAGAATTGTCTTCTCATGTTAAGCTATTTTAAGCCAATGTTCCTGTGTTTTTGATGTAAGAGATGCCAGATTGGTAAGATTTGTGTACGCTGAAGAAAAAATCACAATGTTAATGATTAAAAATCGTCTTCTAGTAAAAAATATTTCCCCCAAAATACAGAAATCGACTAGATTTGAAGTGATTTCCTTTCTCATTGTGTAATACGCACGTATGCTTCAGTAGATCACCATGGTGATTAAAATAAAATCTGCCAACGCAGCAGCAACTCTCCCAGCAGGAAACGTTTCCTCACAGGTCAAAACCCGGTAAAGAAAAGACAACAAACATCCAATCTTACACGTACACCTAAACCCAATAACCGCACTAATCATCAGCTGGGTTCAACTTTTCATGTGCTAACAGGTGTGATTCTAGACAGGACTGGCCATTTTGTTGCCTGCTGGGATTCCAATCCGCGTGCATTCCCTCGTTTAAAACTGATTAGGCAAACGAAACGGATAGAGCACCAAGAGCAAAATGCGTGTGTTACCGGGTAGGGGAATGGCAAGAATATCGCCGGGCGTAACAGTCGGGCTGCCCATCGCGTTCACGTTCATGATGTCGGTGATGGTGGTCGAGTACGCGGCCGCGATGCGTGGCACCGTGTCACCCTCCCGCACGACGTAAGACATGTACATGGCGGGGAGCATGTTGTCGCTGGAGTTGAAGCAGGTGCAGGGGAGAGGCACGAGGAGGCTCCGCCCCGCGTCCACCGCCCCCGGGTCGGCGATCCCGTTGGCCTCGCGGATCTGGTCGGCGGAGACGAGGCCCGAGTAGACGGAGCCGGAGATGGAAGCGAGGGTGTCGGCGGGGCGGGAGCGGTACCGGACGGAGACGACCTTGCGGATGCCGTCGGCGCAGGCGCAGGTGATGGGGACGCGGAGGAAGAGCCCCGAGGGGAGGATGTGGTTCTCGACGTCGGGGACGGAGATGTCGATCGCATTGGCGGTGAGGAGGGCGATGGGATCGACCTGGAAGAGGGCGGCAACCTCGGAGACCTTGAGGTCGGTGTAGAGGGTGTAGCCGACGAGGGCGTTGCAGGAGTCGGAGCCTGCGCAGGGCTCGATGGTGGACTTGGCAACGGCGAGCCGCCGGGGCGCGCAGAGGCAGAGGAAGAGAGGGAGGAGGAGGGGAAGGCGGAGGCGGGGGGCCGTCGGCAACATGGAGCTAGGGTTTGGCTGCTCGCGCTCGGCTCTGCTGCTCCCCTCCGCTGCCCTTTGTCGCTTCGCACTTCGGCTTTCTTCCTTTTGGGGTTTCGCGCCTCGGGCCTCTGCTTTGCTGCTCAAGCCACTGGGGGAGTGACGAGTGAGGGCTTTTTGCAGTGGCGGGGGGGGGGCGGGGGGGGCAACGGTCCGGAAGGCAGAAGGGAACAAGCCGAAAAGAAATAATGAGATGTTTAGGCGTCGATCCCCGCCGTGTCTCATATTTTTAGGATAACTTCCTATGGTTCTGATATTTTGTGTTTGACCTCTTAGGTCTTCTTTATTAATCGAGTGAGGATGCTGTGTACAATTTTAAGAGGTCGAATAAATCCTCGAGCTCGATTAACGAGGAGTGTGTGAGGGAGAGTATAAATCTCTCGTCATTTTTTCTCTCATCGAATTTGATAAACTCTCGACAACCTAATTAACAAATGGACCTTAAGTCATGGTTACTATCCCTTAAATTTAGTTTGGATAAAATAAGTCATTTCGAATGTCCCTCTTTATCCATAATTTGTTTGCCAAGTAGAATAAGTCAAATAATGATAAGTCAAGTGATGGTATAGAGATAATTCATTCTACAAAAATAGTGAAATGAGTTATTAATAAAAAATGATAATAGACTAGGGTTACTTTAATCTAGAGATATCTCCGATACCAAATAGAGACAACTTCGTGAGAACATTTTAACTTAAAGTCATCTAAGAATTGAAGTCATAGATCGAGATAACTTTAAGTTAAAATGTTCTTACCTTATTTTTGAACATAACAAAGGGAGATTAAAAAATAAGTTATATTTATCCCTTTACATCCTGAAAATATGTCCAAAGTTTGACTTTTTGAATGGGGTTATTCCCAAATTTTCTGAGAGTTTACCGAGACTGTGATGAGGGGTTAGAAACGAAAATCGAGATGTGAAGGATTTTCCCATGGAGACGACTTTTAGCTGGGGTTTGCCAAATATTTTGAAAAAGGAACTAAAATAAACGAGAAAGGGGTATAGGCCGGGAAAGTATTGTCGGCTGGTGAGTGAGGTGGCAGCTGTACGGGCATTCACGAGATTGGATTCTCTGCCTCCTGTGTTGTACTGGAGGCTGTCGGGATGAAGAAACGAATCCTCGTGTCGTCGTGGCAATTTTTCAATTGGTTGATTCAGTTAGAATGTGCACCGTGATGCGTATGGAGTTTTGGATCGGTCTGACACGGTGTCGGCGTTTGGTTCATACCAGTTTATGTTTATAGTTAATAATTTTGAAATTAATATAAGATAGGGATGAATATTTTATCGACGACAGAAAAAGATAGGCCGAATCGTGTTATTCCCGTAAAAAGAGTGACGTTAACTAGGGGCGAGTGATGTATTCGCCGCCACCCACTCTAATAAGGCACCTCACTCCGTCTCAGAGGAGGCTCTTAGGAGGTGTTTGTTAATTGATCACATTTAACGCACCTATGAACGAGAGAGCAATGGGATCCACCGCTTTCTCTCTCATCTAGTGTGCTAATTTAATCAGTTAGCAAACACCCCCTTAAGATATTGATATTGTCACGAGAATCCATCATCAATGTCTTTGACGATCGTGTGCCTGTGCACCGCATCGAATTCGTGCCCCGATGGTTAGCTCGCAATTAAAGGGTAAGGAACAAGACAAAGCGGGAGTGAGAATATTCATTTCTAAAGACGAAAGTGGTTTCTTTATTAGCGTGGATGCTCTCGTGCGGGAAATAGGTGATAATTTTTGTAAAAAAATTAAGCTAAATTTCTTTTGATAATTATTTACTTAAATATATCTCATTCTAAATTATTTACAAAATTATGCTCAATTTTATCACCTAAATAATTATACCACCTCATCCCTGCATGCCATGCCACGTCAGCCTTCTAGTCACGTCTACCTCTCACTTCACTCTCTCTCATCTCTCTCTCTCGTTTCTCTCTCTCCCTATGATTTCTCTCAATCTCTGATCACACCCCACCCCCCACTGGGAGGGGGTGCCGGTGCCCGAGAGAGGTTTTCCACTCCGGCACCATCTCTCTCTCTATTTGATTTTTCTCTCTCTTACTCTCTTTCATCTCTCTCTTAAAATTTGACATATCATTCGTATTGAACAATGACATATCTATTATAAATAAAATTATTAGTTAACATTCATATATGACTTATTAGTTCAGTTGGCTAGTTTGTGTGATTAAATAGGTGAGGTAAATTTAAATTATTTATTTTAAAAAAATGACTTCAATTTAAGTCAATTGATAATAATTTTAGAGTGGAATGCTTTAATTTAGATTGTTTAATAAGGAAATCTGATTTTTAAAACTTCATCCCGTGCAATGTACCCGACGTAAAGTATTTTTTCACTATTAAATTTTGATTAATAATCTTAATAAATTTTAAACATAATTTTAAGATAATTATAATATATTAAATTAATAAATTCTAATAAAAATAACTTAAAAATAAAAAATGAGATGAAGATGAGTAGTGTTCGGATTTGTGGTGTTTTGTAATTGACGTGTCTATTAAATCATATAAAATTAATAAAATATAAACGAGCATTTTAATAATTTTGATCCAACATTATTTTTTATTCTAATAAAAATAATTCAAATTATAGATTTTAATGAATTATATAAATATATATATATTAAAAAATCTCTCTATCCTCCTCGTATCCCCTTCTAGAATCATTATCAAATGGTCTAAATCGAAGTCATTTTTTAAAAAAATGATTGATCTAAAATTTGATATATTTAATTGCTAAAATATATTAAAAAATATTCTAAAAATAAATAAAAAATGATACGAAGATGAATAGTGTTGAGGTATGTGGTGTTTTAGAATTGATGGGTCTATTAGATCACATAAATTTTTGAAAATATAAACGAGCACTTTAATAAATTTTATCGAAAATTGGTGTGCATGTATAGTTCATGTGTGATTTTGATGATGTCTAACTATGAGTCATTATTGTGATTTTGATAATGATCTAACTATGATTTATTGTGTAGTTTGATGATTTTTATAATGATCACAGTATGATTCATTATTATCATATTGTTGTGTTCTTCATGAGATTTTGAATGGTTTGGAAACTTGTTGTGGAAATGTGCTTTACAATGATTCGATAAAAATTGGTGTGAATTGTTGTGTATGGAAGCACATACCTTGATGTAGTGTGAATGTGATTCAAGATATTCTGGAGTGTGAAGATGTCATTTCATAGATTCTCATGTTTATATTCTTAGATCACGATGAAATCTTTAATGATTTTTTAAACTCTAATTTTCATAACATTTTGAATGATTTTTACTTTATTTCTCCTCTTGGTTTGAGGCCATGGTTCCTATGTTCAAGTAAATGTTGGCCCAAATAAAAAATGAATGCATTATTGTCTTATATCTTTGATTCATTGATTAAATTCATGATTGACAATCCTCCAAGTGATTAACAGGTCTAAAAAGTGCCCAGGGATGTCAAGAAATATAAGCTAAGGTATGGTGAACTTAATGGGTTGAAAGACATGCTCATTTGAGTTTATTTCTATGTTTTTCAGGTGAACAGGTCAACCTGAGCAGAGGGTCGGTCAGCCTGAACTTCCAGCAGTCGACAGGGCACGGGCCGATCGACCAACAAGGAGGTTTCGGTAGACCGGATTTCACAGTACCCAACAGGCGATCTCTTTACAAAGACCGGTCGACCGAAATCAGGGTCCGGTCGACTGAATTGAGTAGGCTAGCTAACTTTGTTATGTTCTGCTTTAGGGACCTGTCGACCGGAAGCAATGTCCTATCGACCAACTTGAGTAGACTGACTAACTTCTTTCTATTATGCTTCAGGGACCAGTTGACTGATCCAATGGATAGGTCGACCAAAAACGGTTACGCTTGAGATGTGTATGCTCTTGGCGGCCCAAAACACGTGCGTGCAGCCCTTAGGCGCCCTCTCAATGATTGTCTCGTCTTCTCCCACGTGCCAAGAACGAGGACAAAAGAATAGAAGCTTCCACAAGGGCATATATAAGCATTTAGGGCGTCTTTTGAAAAGGTGGGCGAAATAGACAGAGTCCAGCCGCCAAGAGCGAAAGGAGATCATGTGTGGAAGTTGTGGTTCAACTCCAGCTCGAGAAGGCTTCGTCCCATTATGGTATCTTCATCCATAGCCCAGAGGAGCAACAAGATTTACTTTGAAGAGTTGCTGCAGTAGAGTGAAGAGCGCAGCAGCAAAGAAGAAGAAGGACCTCCGGTGCAAGAGAAGAAGAAGAGGAGGAAGAAAGGAAGATGCAGATCTGGAGATCTAAACTGAGCCATTTTTGAGATATCTTGTTTTGAGCCAACTTCGTTTTGATTTCTGAACTTATTTGAATATCTGTAGTGTGTGTGGGGGTATGACTATACTGATCCACACTCAGTGCAGGCTCAGATGATCTGAGTACAGATTTATGTGTGTTTGTGTGTGTGTGTACTGCTGGATTTCAGATCCAGAGTGTGTGTGTGTGTGTGTGTGTGTGTGTGTGTGTGTGTGTGTGTGTGTGTGTGTGTGTGTGTGTGTGTGTGTGTGTGTGTGTGTGTGTGTGTGTGTGTGTGTGTGTGTGTGTGCACTCAAGCTATTCAACAGCATGTGTGTGAGGGGTTTATCCCCGTATCAAGCTGTGTATTAGCGTGTGTGTGGGGGGGGGGGGGTTCATCCTCATGGAAAGTTGTGAATCAACAGTTGTTTGGGGACTTGTCCCCGTGTGTGTTGATGTGGTTGCAACGTAGTAAGTCTCACCGGGTTTGGTGAGGAGTTGACGTAGGTTAGCACAGTAGTGCAATCGAACCACCTTAAAAATCATTGTGCCTTTGTGTGAATGCCTATGCGATTGTTCCATCTTGTCTATCCCCTTCAGAGATACTTAGTTAACTGATTTGTTACAATTACTTAAGGTGTGCAGTAGTATGCTCTGTGACTATGTAGTGCACTGCCGGTATTCAATACAACAGTTCACTTGCCATTGCATTCAGATATGTCTATTTGTTGGATTGAGAATTTATATATTTGTTGTTTACACTAACATTACTACATACACCAAGTAATGCTTTCATAGTGCTTATGCCTTATCTGGTCTGTGACTAGCTTTTGTTACATGCAGCTAGGAGCATCTTACCATAACTCCCTCAAGACAGTTGAGTGACATGTTAGTTGATGCATGCTCAGCTTCAGTGCAGTTTGGATGTATGATATGTTGCATATGTGCTTGAGCCACCTGATATTTGTGATATCCAGTTGTTTCAACAAGCATGAGAGCTTAATCAATTTCAACAGTGTGTGTTATCTTAGTTCTAGTGCCCTAGGGTTTAAAAAGGGGACAATCAATTCACCCCTCTCTTGATTACCGTTGCACTTAGGGACCCACCAATTGGTATCAGAGCCTAGCTCTATTTCACCTAGATCTAACAATCTACAGAAGAGATCCCAATGCAATTTCAGTCATGAGTCTGTTGCTCAAGCAGTTTTCCATAGATTGTCCACCGATGTTTAGTGGTTTTGACTACTCTCATGGATAGGAAGAATGTCTGTACTCATCGATTCTCATGATCCTTCACTATGGAAACTTGTGTCTCACGGTCCTTACAAATTGCCTAATGACAAATCAAAATGGTCTGCTGACCATAGGATGAAAAATAGTGATAATCTTAAAGTTATGAACATGATGAAAGCTGCTGTCGATCCTAACTCCTTTCCCTTTGTATCTGCCTGCAGCACAACCAAAAAAATTTGGGATACCGTTTCAACATCTGCCATGCCGGTTTTAAGCGCTTGCACGCCGGTTTAGGCAGTGCCGCTTTAGCATCAGCCAAGCCATTTTAGCATCTCTTCTAGTTATTTGTTCGGGCCGGATCCGTTTGTGGACCTCAGACTTACTCCAGGGACTATTTCGATCCCCATACTATTTCGGCCTTACTGGATCGTCACGAGGGGCATCCTTAAGGCCATCCAACTCCCGACTAACAACTTCCGGCACACGCCGTGCTTTAATTCGGCCACTTGGGTTTTTCTACTGACACGACCTTTGGAAACCCTTATGGTGGGACCAGAGACATCTCCTCACCTTGAAAGGTGTTTTCTTCAGGTGGTGGGCCACCATGGGTATTTTTGTCCTTGTGGACATGGTTTGTTCGGTGCGAGCAAGTCAACACCGGCATGTTCACCTCGGCTTGCCGTTTGGCATCACTGGGCTTAGAGAGATAAGTTGTGGAGTCCTTCCATCGGGTATCTTAAAGCTTCAGCAGTTCGAGTGAACTTTCTTTGTTGATCTTCTTCGGCCCTCGTACATCGGCAAGCCACATGCTTTCATTGATCAGGCACAATTGCCATCCAATTATATTTTGGGTGCCAACAAATGCCCTCCAGCCGCAGGTGTCGCAAGTGAGGAATGAGCGACGCGGGACCAGCGGATGTACCTTGACTGAGTGTATTCTTCATTTTGATCAGCATAGACCATTGATCCAGTGTGACCATGGTGCCATTAAAACGGCGAGGAGGTGAAGACCATAAGACGGCGTGAAGATAAACCGACGTGACTGCTTAAACGGCGTGGGCCAAATGGCCTTAATCCGGCGTGAGGGTTGAGAAGCCGTAAAATAGTGTGGAGAGTGGTTAAAACGGTGTGGGGAGCGAGAGAAGCTATAAAACGGCATGGAGGTGAGAAGCCGCGTAAAATGGCGTGGGGAGTGGTTAAAACGGCGCGCCCTTCCTGGGGCCATTTTATGCTCCCATCGCATCTTAAAACCTCATCCTCCCTTTCTCTTATTTTCACCTTTCCCCGTTTCAAACCCTAGCCTTCTCTGGCCTTCTTCTCTGGCAACGACTGCGGCCTTCCTTGCAAGCCCCGTGCACGACGACGGCAGCGGGGAAGGCTCTTTGTGAACACGGTGCTCCGACGGTGGGGAATCCCTCCCCCCTTTCTCTTTCACCGGATCACCAGGGTTGGACCTCTCCTCCGGGCATGACAACGGCACGGGCGGTGGGGGCTCCTCCTTCTCTTCCCTAGCCTTTCCCCGATGGCAGCAGCGGTGGGGTTCCCTTTCACGGCGGTGACATCGGTGAAGCTCTAGGCTTTCACCTCTTCTTCCTCGGCTCTGGCGAATGCAAGGCGATGAGGCCTCGACGGAGGCGAGAACGGCGACAGGGGGCCCAATGGAAGAAAATCAACCTATTCAGGGGCAAAAGCCCTCTTTTGGCCTTGGGATTGCTTCTAGCAGGCTAGCCCTCGAAGCGTAACCCTCGGGTGTCCATTCGGCCTCGGTGTGATACCCACGGCCGAGTTTAGGGACTGTCTCAGCATTATGTGTGGACGTGTTCCCACTTTTCTTTTGGCACGCCCCCCCGACTAGGGGAGACTCTGCCGAAATTTTGTTAGAATTTTGTTCGAGAAGCCGTCTTCTAATTATATCTTTTGCTTCTTCTTTTCTTTTTTTTTGGATGCAGACGTCATGGCGTCTTATTCTTCTTCCTCTGCTCGTGCCATTGTAACTTGGGGAGAAGTTCACTCCCTGGATCGAGGCACCGATGGACTGGCTATAGTTGCCGAATCTTCTGACTCTAACACGGATACAGTGGACACCGGCTGTCTTTTGATCACCGGCAGCAATTCTTTCAGCTATGATCGCCGCGAGGGCTACATAACATATTATCCCAAGGACAAGCATCTAGCCTCTTTCACACGGTGCTTCAATCTTCGATGGAAGAGGGACCTCTTCCTCGTTCGAAAGGCTGAACATGCGATTCTTGCAGAGCGGGACAGCTTGACCGACTTTGTCATGCGGGGCAGACCAATATACTTGCCAGGCGAGCCTCAAAAATGGGGTGTTGTACTCGGATTACAGGAGCTGACTCCACAGGATGGATTGCTAACCAAGGCGCCTGAGTTTATCCCAGGTAGATGGAATGAGTCAGCAGGTCGTGTGGACAGGGAGAAGCCATCCTTCGGATTATTCTTAGCCCCGCTGAAGTGGGGGTATAGAGAGGAGCCGTTTCTGCTGGACTGTTTAGCCATGTGCTTCAAGCATCAAATTGCAGTGGGCTGGTTTGCTGACATGAAGGCTGCCGATGCTCATGCTTTCAAGGCGGGAGCCGTGGAATTTACTGACTATGTCTTGCAGAATTATGCCCCAATTCTAGTCGATGCCAGAGTGTACCACAGTGTATATGCTTCGAGATATCAGTATCTGATCTCTAAAGGGCTATGTTGTGGCATGATCGAAGTATTTTGTCCGGAATACAACACTTTCTATACAATGGAAGGAGAGACGTCCCTGGATCTCTAGAGCCTTTCCCAACTGAGCGGCCTTCCCATTGACGGTGAGCTGTATGAAGAGGTTTGTTGGCCGGATTGACTGAAAGACGAAACAGACGGCGAAGGGCGATACGTAACTGGATTCGCCTATCGATATTTGATGAAAGCATATCGTACTTTGTGCCGTTCTTCGTATGATACCATAGAAGCTCGCAAGCCTAGGGCGAAGAGGTGTGTGAGGATGGGCGCTTGGCTCCAATATTTCTTTAAAGGGAAGCAGAAATATGAGAATTTCCCCTTAGTGATGCCAGCTCCAGTTCAGCGGAAGAAGAGGGTTCGGCGGCAGGTAGCTTTCCCTCCTTCATTAAAGGAAGGGCAAAGAGGAGGGGCCAACCCGACTGGTGTCGACGCAGTCACCCACTATGCTGCATATCTGACATATTGGATTTGTTCTTTCACTCTCCCACAACGTGATGAGAACAAGATTAGAGCTAAGGTGATCTACCTAGCCTGTCTAATGGCATGGGGCATGAAGCTTTCACTTTGCCCGGTTGCCCTCTGCTTAATATACAAGATGCTTGGGGACCTTCATCGGTCACGTCTTCCCAGAAATTTACGGACGATTGGTCCACTTCATTTCTTCAATGTCTGGGTATGTACATTGTTCCCAGAAGCTGCTCCTCGGGCGCTCCAATCACCACACTTGGTTCCAAGGATGATAAAATTTGCGAGTGCAGAGCCGGGTCAGACTTCGGACCAACTCTTTGCTATTCGGGGGAAGTTAACCAAGGTCCCTATGGATTCGCCTGGCGTCTTGCATTTCTGGAGTTTGGCCGCCCACTCGAGCCCGTTAATAAACAAGATGCGGGAATACTGCCTTTAGGAGACAGAGGAGTATATTCATCCCATTTCTGGCACCACATGCACACAGCCAATTCTGGAACCAGAGCTAATTGATTAGGCGTTGTCAATAAGACCAAGCGTCTTGACTTTTTGCAAGGGTGGGACTGTATGGTTGGAGCCCTATTACCCATTCCGATTTAGTCAGAATTTTGTCTATGATCAACACATTCCCCCTTCCTCAACACAGTTTGCACTGCCAAACAGAGTCCGGGCTGGCCTGGCGTCAACGGATGAAGCCCGCATTTGGTGGGATTACTTTCATTGCAGAGAGGCGACCTCATTCAGAGTCCCGGCTCCTGGACATTTTCTCCGTGTGACCCCGGAGTACATCAAATGGTGGAATGCCCAGACAAGTTTCTATAGGAACTCTAGGAGGGAATGTTGGGCTGTTGCCGAACGTAAGTTCTAGGACTCCTAGTCACTGCCGGTTCTGGACATTGACCCGACTTATCTGAAGAAGCTAAAATTTCAGACAAATGTTGAAGTGACAGCTTATTTGGAGGCCCGCAAGGCTGCCAAGCGCCGCTCACCTAAGATCAAGCCAAAATTGCCGGACATTAACAAGGGCACCTTTCTGAAGAGGCTCCAGGGATTGTGTCGCGTAAACGGCGAGCGATTAATTCTCCAGTAGATTCCCTTGCTAGTCGAGGAGCCTCTACTTTCTACGGTTTTCTGGCGCCTGGAGCGTGACCGGCTTTGTCCTTATAGAACTTTCATCAGAAGAGAGGATCGGCAGGTCACACTCTATAGCGAGACCCCGTGGCTATTTGCATTGTTGCGTTCCCATGGTCTCACAGCGGATGGTCCGAGTGAGGCCATATTGGGCCAGCCAATTCATATATCCTTCAAGTATGCCGACGGGTGAGGGCTGGACCACCTCGGCCTTTACAATTATTTGTCTTCTCGCGGCCATTTGGACTTGGCGTCCTTGGGTGAGCGATGCGAGGTGATAGGGGATATTTGCTGGCTCATTCGTGAGGCTGCATCGAGAAACAAGGAGCCCTCGCTGTTCTACTGGCCACTTTCCCCTCTATACTCGGGGCCGACATGTATTTCTTATTCATTAACTCCATCCTCTAACTTGTTATTTTCTTTGCTACGATATGCACTTTCTTCACCCCCGTGCCTGTGCGACATGCAGTTCGGCTTAGCTCGGAGGAAACCAAGCACCACAGGGAATTAATTATAAAGGCTCAGAAGCCATCATATTTTGAAATCCCAGAGGCGGCTCCAACCACTACGCCTTTGCCACCTAGTGGTCCGCGGAAGCGGACGAGGTCCCATGTGGGGGAGGCTGTTACTCGAGCGAAGAGAGCTCGGGCATCGGTGACCCGAAAGAAAAAGGCCGCAGACACGTAGCCAACGGTCACTCCCCCTGCTGTGTTTACCTTTGAAGAATTTGAGGCCTCTCAAGCGCAAGCACGCCCGACTGAAGGTATATCCCTCCTACACCTCATTTCCATATTGGCCATATGAGCTAACTCCCATATTGCAGCTCCCGCAACTTCACCTACGACGGTCACGAAAGGGGTTGCTGCTTCTGTGGGGATTGAAGAGAGGGGAGACGGAGTACCAGCGGCTCCCCTTGTTGAGGAGGATCTACCTTCTCCCACCCCCAGCCACAAGATTGAAGGTAATTTGCGATATGCCCTTCGGCATTTATACAAATCATTACATCTTGGGCTCACATAAGTGCTTCCCCTTTTAAGCTCCGGTCGAGGTTTGCCCGCCTACTCCTTCTGCTGCAGAGCCGATTGAGCATGTTCTCATCGAGCAAGGTGCACTTATAGCAAGCCGTTCAGTTGAAGAGCTGTCCACTTTTAAATAGAAAAGTCCGCGCTCGGGGAAAAGCTCGTCTTCGGAGGAGCATGTGGATTACGGCGGCTCCAGTGACGAGGAGTCTCCCAGGGCGGAGACAGAGACTGAAGACGCCGCATTTTCATCTTCTTATGAGAGCGATTTCCCGACTTTCAGTCCACCGCAGATGACGTGGAGCGGCCTCGAATCACCTAGCCTTTCCATGGGGGAAGGGGAAGCAATGTTGGAGATGGGGGTTCTCGCCGCTAGGGAACTAAGCTTGGTGCCAGCTGTGGTAAGCATCCTTTTAGCCTCGTGCTCATTCTAATTAATCACTATATCGACTTTCTAAGACATTTCCCACATATTCTTCTTGAAGGTCCCCATTGCTCCAGCTGGGATGACCGTGCCGGCCGTGAGTGTAATGATGCCTCTTCCACCTCTCGGCATGGATCCACCTATGTTCCCTCCTGTCTTGAGGCCCATAGCTTTGAGGTACCCAACAAACTATGCTATGACAGCGGGCTTTGAGATGCCTATAGTAATTGTGAGATCTGACCAACCAGAAATGGCTCTAGAGCAGCCACAGCTTAGCATTGACTATGAGCAGCCTAAAAATGAAGGCATTCCCGCGCCAGAGCCGGAGAACATTTCATAAGAAGCTGCAACTGTTTCCACAACTTTATCGCTTTCCATCTAAGCGGCATCGACAGAGGCTGGTCGAGCCAAAGAAAGTAAGCAACCATCTCCTGCACCCGATGCTCAAGTTATAACACCTCCGCCAGAGGTCGGGAGAGAGACCATTATGATCGATTCTCCCTCAGCCGCACCAACGAAAGGAGCTGATCATGGTGCGGGTGTAGTGTCGGACCTGCCATCGTCGTCCTTGGGGCCGAGTGAGGATTGTAGACACGCCAAAATTGACGCTATGTTGATCAAATCTCATGTCACTATGATGACGCCCCAAAGTGAACTTCAATATATTCATAATATGAAGTTTTTCTATCTTTTTGTGTGTGGTTTTGATTTGTTCTTGCATTTTGTGATTCGCGACCTGAAGAGGGGCGTGTTTTAAATAGCGACCTTATCTAGGGCGTTTTCTCAAGAAAGGACGACTAAATGTCAGGGCGTCAATTCCTGGTATTATCCGGTTCCAAAATAAATTCAAAATTAATTTAGATTATTGATTAACATCCTTCCTCAGGGCGTGTTTTCAATTAACGCCTTCATCATAGGCGTGTTCTCATAATTTTCATATAAAGTAAGTTTTATTGCCAAAATTAAATCCAAGAAGTGATGCCCTTGATGGAAGTCGTGTTTTGAATAACGTCTTTATGAAGGTCGTCAATTTGGGATTTGACGCCTTTCACAAGGTTGTGTTTTCCGTTTCGTGTCCTGCTTAAACTCATCTTTCCTGGAGAGTTCCCTGCCTCCAATGGTCTCCTTGCTCGAATTGGAGCTAGAGTCCTGCCTTCTTTGATCATTGCCTATCCTTATCTTCCCAAATTTGAGCTTATCTTCGATTGAAATCCTATAAAAGGATGCTCTGGTCGATCGAGGCAGAGGTTCAAGAGGTTGAAGAGTTCACAGGTTAAGAGGTTAGACGGGCCAGAGAATTCAAATCAAACAGAGGTTTACAGTTTACAGGTTACAGAGCTCTATCTTCCTCCTGTGCGATTGTTTGAAGGGGCTCTGCTTCCTCTGCTTCCTCTGCATCTAGCCGGCCGCGTCCACCTTGTTTCCCTTTACTGTCGTCAGGGACAGCAGGGTTTTCTTTTATTTTTTATGTGTTGCTTCGTCTTCATCAACCGATCACCACTGGGTTCGTCTTTTTGCGTTTGCATTAGTTTCATCATCATCATTGTCTCTTCTTCTTTTACGTTTGCATTAAGCTTCATCACATATCTCTTCTTTTCCCTAATTCCTCTTTAGGGGTTTTAAAAAAAACCAAAAAAATAAGGTGCGCATGTTTTTGTCTTTTTTTTATCTTCATGTCATCTTTGGATTGATACTACGTGCACTTGGCTGATCTCCTTCTTGTTTATTTCGTCTTATTTTTGCAAGGATAATCAATAAGGAAAAACCCCCTTCATCGGCCGGCCGATTGAAGGCGGAGGAAGGAATTCACAATCTATCCCGCGTTCGATTTTCCACAAGGTATTCGCGATCTTCTTTATTTGTTATTGAGGTAACCTCTCTGGCGATCACCCTCCTCCATAGCACCACGTGCTTATTTGCTTCTTTATCTTCATATCATCATCTCCACATATTTTTTTTCTCTTATTTAAAACTCCCCATGTTCATGTGTGGATTTATCACGTTCTACAAATTGGCGATCACGGTGGGACATCCACTATTTTTCTATTGATTATCCCTTTCCCTTTGGCACCCATGTGTGCCCTTTCCCCATCGGCACCCACGTGTGCCCTTTCCCCTTAGGCACCCATGTGTGCCCTTTCCCTTTAGGTACCTACGGTACCCCTCCTTTGTGCCCCACGGGCACCCTCCCTTGTGCACCTTGCACACTCCCCGGGATCAGCCAGTTTGTGATTGCATATTTCCTAAATTCACGCCTCAGCCAGAGGCGCCTTTTCTTTTAACGCCTTCATCCATGGCGTTTTATTACTGTGTTACGTCTTCTGTCAAGACGTCGTTCATCATTTTACTGCTTTTTATTACGCTATCTGTGAATTCACGCCCTGTCCCAGGGCGTTCTTTTATTGCATAGCGCCTCATCTCAAGGCGCTTTTTCAGATTTGACGCCTTCACTCAGAGGCGTCCTTTTCAGATTTCGCGCCTCATCCAGAGGCGTGTATTTGTTTCTCGCTGCTGGCTCATAGCCTCTCGCAGTGATTCACGACAGTGACCCTGTCGTTGCTTTGATTGATAGCGACCTGCCCCAGGTCGTCTCTTTACTGCGTTTTACAGAAGCCTGCTTCCTGATGCTGTCTGTGATAGTTTGTTTGGTTATTACATTGCTTGCCTATATTGCTGTGATCTTATCATCTTATTTTGCATATTGTGGCATTTGGTTGAGAGACCTTCTCTCTCTACACTAGGACTCCACACACCTCTCTTGGAATTGGGACGACCCTCCATTGAGCATTCCGTCTCTTTGGACCGGAAATCCCTTTTCCAAGACCTCCGTAAGTCCCCGCACCCGTGGATTCCCTCACGGACGCCGGGCTGGTTGTACCCTTGAAGTACCCGGAGTATAGAGAACCTATCGTTAGTGAGGAGAGAGAAAGAATCTAGTTGACCCGGAGGTTACACTTGGATCAACTAGGTTTCACATTGCAAACAGAAGTGAACTATTCAACAATTTAATCCACTCTAATCTCAAGCATAACACTAAAACCTTGCGTTCATCTCAACTTGGTTGCATAAACTTGTTTGGGTTGATTTGACTCGTTTGGATTGAGTGGTTGTTTGTTTGATAGTGCCTTTATAAAGCTGTCTCTCCTCTTAAACATGAAACTCCGTTCAGGTAAGATCGTCAACATGGCAGGCTACGGGTATTCTTATGATGATGAGGATGAGAATGTTTTTGGTCAATATGAGACCCCCCTCCAGGATTCCATCTATTATGAGGGAAATTACCCTCCTCCTCAGTCCCATCATCCTCAAATCCATGTGGTTGATACCACTCCTCAAGAGGGTGTGCCCTCTTCTCAAACTTTACCCTCCAACACCTCAGGGAATTCTCCTCCATCCCTCAATGTCACAGATTTAATTAATGCTTTATCTCAGTTAGACGATTCCCAGCGGCAGGCTATTCAGGCCGCTTTGAAAGGGAAGTCTGTTCCCTCTTCATCCTCCAATCCCCCTCCGGCCGAGAGTGGCCATCACCTCACTAATGACCAGGCGGTCTTGCATAAACCTCCTTCCCGTCCACCAACGCCCGGTGCGGCCATGCCGGCCCAACAGGCGAGTCATTCTGCGGTTAGGCACCAATTTCTCCAACCTCCTCGAATTTTACGGACGCCTATACCGCATTCTTTTATTCAAAATCCGGCCCCAGTCGAGTCCGACACTAATGTTCTATTGCTTCAGAAGTTGGCCAGCATGGAGGAGCAACTAAAGAAGGTCACCACGGCTAAGAATGCCCCGGAAATTTCACTCCCTACATTGCCCGTCTTCCACTTACCACCATCTGAGATGCCGAACTTCCGGCGATATAATGGGACCGGTAACCCTTTTATTCATCTAAAGGATTTTATGTACGAGACCTCCTTCTGGCAAGACAACAAGGCCTCTTTGGCCTATTTATTCAGGAGATCTCTGGAGGGGCCAGCCCTTGAATGGTTTTATTCACTGGATTCCGCTGATGCCGGCGACTTCGATGTTGTTCAGAGGAAGTTCTTGCAGAAGTACAGAGACCGGGTCGGACCCTCCCTTTCGCTCACAGATCTGGTCGCGGAAAAGATGAAGCCCGAGGAGGACTTCATAATGTTTGCTGATAGATGGCGGTCTATGGCCGAAAAGTTGAAAGATACACTGTCTGAACCGGAACAAGTCAAGATGATTATCTCCAATGCCACTCCTCAGTTCCGGCACATACTGGCCATGAACCGGTTAACCACCATGGAGGAGCTCTATGAAAGGGCTCGCTATATTCAGACACAGATGAAGGACTCGCCCATTATGGGCATGTTTGAGCCGAAGCCACGGCTATTCAAGAAAGCCACCAATGTCAACAACAGCGGGCCCACGACTGAGGGCACCATTGCAAATGAGCAGGTTGGTGTAGTTGGCCACCCACACCACCAAGCTAACCCACGACCGAACCCACTTCCACCACAAAACCCCCATTTCAACTCCCCTCCACAACGCCAATTCGCACCCCAACATTCCTTTGCTTCACCGCCAAACCAAGCGCCCCGCGCTAACCCTCCAACCCCGCAACAGTACCACCAGGTACCACCCCCTGCCAACTATGGCCAACAACAACAACGGAGACCACCACTTGGCCCCAAAAGGGACCACTATCCTCCATTACCAGAAAGTCTCCCGTATATTTTCAACGCTTTAATGGCCGCCAATTTGCTCATATTACCAAGGGAAAGAATAGCGTGGCCCGCTAATGTTGACACATCCCGTTACTGCGCTTTCCATCGCGCACCTGTACACAACCTTGATCGTTGCTTCCACTTCAGAGATTACATTTATGATCTAAATGACCAGGGTGACATCAATTGGGATGAGATGAGATAATTCATCGCCACCATGAAAGAAAGAAGGGCTCCTCGGCAGCAACAAGCTCAGCAGCCACAGCAACCAGCTCCACAGCAGTAGCAACAAGCTCCAGCACCTCAGCACGATATGGGCATCGTCCACAACCCACTGCCGGAGCACCCGCCGAACCAGCACGTGAACCCTGTCACGTCTCTCTACGAAGTGGAGAGAGGGCAGGGATGACATGAAGATAACGCCTCTGTCGGGGCATTTAACCACAATCAAAACCAACCTCCGCGCCTCTTGCGCACCCCTACTCCTTCTCCTACCCCTCAATTGGGCCGATCCCTTCTGCGCACCGTTAACCCACCTACCTCCGCCTATTCTCCGACCTTGCCGGTCCGCCCCCTTCTTACACGTATACCATCTCCACAGCCTACGCCACCACAAAACCCATCCACCACCAACCCTTCACCATTGCCATCTAGGCCACTCCTTACCCGCCCATCACCAACGCCCACTGCACCCGCCATCACTACTCCTTTGCCGGCAAGGATCCCTCCACTCTCAGTACCACCACCTTTTGTGCCTCGGTCTCTTCTTATTCCACCCCCCACCAATTCCCCCCGCATTCGGGTATCCCTTTCTACTCCTACGCCTCCTACAGGGGCATCTCCATTGAATTCTTCATCAACACCCCCCGTGGGGGCTCCTTCTTCAAACACCCCTCCACCACTTCTTAACGCCAACACACCTTCTTCTTCTTCCAGTCCTCCTCCCACACTTGCCCCGACAGAGGCACTACAAGGCGTGGCACCGCTCCGCAGTGGACGGATTTTCCACCGTATTTTTCCACAAAGAGAGCTAGAGCCCGTGCAGGGGTCGCAAGAGCAAGAACAAGGACAAGGGTCCGTGCCGGGCACTGAATATGATTTGTTAAAGCATTTGGACCGGACTCCAGCAAGAATTTCAATCCTGGAGTTGATCAAACGGTCCACCACTCATCAGCTAGCATTGAAAGAGTATCTGCAGAAAGTGATGGTCAATGAGGACATTCCAGTTGAGCAGATAGTCACGGTTTTGACGCCCGCTAGCAGCCAGCCGGCGATTACTTTTCATGAACATGAGTTGGCACCACTCCCAGCAAGAAAATATGCTCTGTGCATCACAGTTGATATCAACAAGGTGGCTGTCAAGCAATGTCTGGTGGACACTGGGGCATCCATCAATGTCTTGCCACCTAGCACTCTGAAATTGTGTGGTATTCCAGAGAGCCAAATTCGGCCGTCCACCATCACAGTCACTGCATATGATAACACGAAGAAGCCTCCTCTAGGCATGATTACTTTAAAGGTGAGTTTGGGTCCTGCCGCCATCACAGCAGATTTCCACATTCTGGATATGGATCCAACATTTAATGACATTTTGGGACGCCCCTACATTCAACAGCTCGATGCGGTGCCCTCGACAAATCACCAATGCCTTAAATTTCCACACAAGGGCCGCATTATTAAAGTCACCAGTATGCCAATTTTGCCAGAAGAGGATATTCAGGTGGCTTCATCAGTTCCTTCTATGTGGCCTGCCAATAAGCCATTATTATCTGTGCTGGACGTCCCTTGTCCACGGCCAATGCCATCTGAAACTGTCACAACAGTTGCTATGACACCCCTGCCTTCCAAGGGGAAAAAGAAGAAAAATATGATGAATACCTCTGGCTGGAACATTTTAATGAAAATGGGTATCAAAGTGGCAAAGGCCTGGGTATCAAACTCCAAGGCAGGACTAGGCCCGTTAAACCTCAGAAGCTGATTGCACGAGGCGGCCTAGGTTATAAAGGGCCATGCAAAAATGAAGATGAACCATGGGCATTTATGACATCCACTCTGAAGACAGATCGCCAGCCGCTTACTTGGACACTGAAGACACATTTTGTCACAGGTGGCTTTCAAAATAATGAGCAAACTACCATAATTACTTCCATATTAGACTGTCAAGATGTTCATGCTAGACAGTTTGCTCGTCATATTGCCCCGCTGGCCACATATAAAGCTCTGGAGTCTTTAAGGCCTAACAAGAGAAGGAAGATGGATGATCCAGAATGTGACTGGTATAGGTGGTTTGACATGAATGATATCACTATTTCCTTGAGCCGCCTTTTCATGCCGACTGATCCAGAATGGCCGCCATTAATACACCAATTGATTGAAATGCCAGCTGCAATTACAGACAAGAGGCAGCTGCTGAGTGACTACACTGATACTGGAGAGCCGATGTTCCGTTTGAAGAAGGTTTTACTGTGGACAGGCTGTGGGCCGGCCTCTTTTTTCTCACTTCCATGCATCCATCTGTGCTTACTTCTCTATATTCCCATTGGTTTGGTCACGTCCCAAGACCGCCTCCGATTATAATCAATTTGTCTCCAGATTCATTCCAAGTTGCTCTCACAATCCCTCCCTCGCTCCTCGAGTGATTTTCTGAGCTCTCCATCACGCCCCCGCGCGGGCCGTCACTGATTCAATCTTTTTCCGATCTTGCAATTTTCACTCCTCCCGCTATTCTCCCCACACATTGCTTTCTTCTTGGAAAAGAAAATAAAAATAAAGAAAAAGATAAAAACGAAAAAAAATGTCAAATTTCCAACTTTCCAATCCTCCATCTCCGTTGAGGAGACTTCTTATCTCTTTCCCGAGTGTGTCCCGACCCAGGGGCCGCTCCTTCAAGATTCATTGCTAGATCTTTTCTCCCCCTCCGGTGAGGGGCCCTCATCTGTATCACCTCCTGTATCCGCTTTTTCACTTCCTCCCCTTTCTCCTTCTGATCAAGCTAGTTGCTCCTCATCTTCTTCTGCTAACACTAAGATTCAAGGGGTAGATTCACATAAGAAGTCCAAGGGTAAGCAGATTCCCCGTAGATTTCTTAGAGAGTTAGCCATTAAATGTCAGGCTTGCTTAGCCATCCCCGAATTTGTGGAGGACCCGATCATCCTGCCAGAGTTAGAATATGAGGATGCTGTTGTCTCTTATGAGGGTTTGGATGTCTATGAAATCATGAATGATGAAGACCCTATTGAAGAGGGGGAAGAGAGCTATAAAGAATATGAGGACAAGGCTGATGCTTTTGCTAGTGGCATAAGGAGATTTGACGAACCATCAGCCTCTGTAGAAGAGCCTACCAAAGAAATTAATTTGGGTACCGAGGAAGACCCTAGGATTGTCCTCATAAGCAAGAATTTACCGCCCTCCGAAGAGGAGGCGCTCATTTCGGTCTTCAAGAATACAAGGACACGTTCGCATGGAGTTATGAAGATATGCCTGGTTTAGACCCTGCGCTCGTTGAACATCGCCTTACACTTAAGCCAGGGTCTGTCCCGGTCAAACAACGGTTGAGGCGTTTCCACCCTAATATGGCTTTAAAGATGAAAGAAGAGGTCGACAAGCTCCATAAGGCTAGATTTGTTAGAGTTGTCCTCTACCCCAATTGGGTGGCTAACATCGTCCCGGTTATGAAGAAAGATGGAAAAGTTCGATTTGTATAGACTTCCGGGACCTCAACCGTGCGTGTCCTAAAGATGACTTCCCCCTCCCTCATATTGATGTTCTGATTGATAACACGGCAGGATTTGAGACTCTCTCTTTCATGGATGGCTTTTCAGGTTACAATCAAATTCATCTGGCTGAGGAAGATCAAGAGAAGACATCATTCACTACACCATGGGGTACTTATTGTTATGTGGTCATGCCTTTTGGACTTAAGAATGCTGGAGCCACCTATCAGAGGGCTATGATGGCGATTTTTCATGACATGATTCATATTTATATTGAGGTGTATGTGGATGATCTGGTTGTGAAATCAAGAACAAGGATTGAACATCCTGGGGTTCTAGCTAAGGTCTTGCAAAGATCACGAGAGTATCAGTTGAAGATGAACCCCAAGAAGTGCGTATTTGGCGTTTCTTCAGGGAAATTGCTTGGTTTCATTGTTAGCAAGAGGGGAATTGAAGTTGATCCCAACAAGGCAAGGGCCATTAGAGATATGCCTCCTCCCAAGAATTTGAAGGAAGTTCGAGGATTAATCGGGAGGTTGCAATTCATTCGCCGCTTCGTCTCCCAGCATTCACAAAGATGTAGGCTGTTTTATGAGCTTACTAAGCCGGGAGTCAAGTTTAATTGGGATGACAAGTGTCAGGCAGCCTTTGACGGATTGAAGGATTATTTGGCCAATCCTCCTGTCCTGAGGCCGCCGATTCCAGGCAAACCACTTATTCTCTATGTCTCAGTCCTGGATGACTCTGTAGGTGCTGTCTTAGCTCAAGTGGACGAAGAAGGTAAGGAGAGGGCAGCATACTATTTGTCTAAACTTCTTAACCCCTGTGAACAGAGGTACTCAGCCATGGAGAAGACTTGCGCTGCTTTAGTCTGGGTAGTTCAGAAGTTAAAACAGTATTTCCTAGCTCACGAGGTTCACCTCATTGCTCGCATGAACCCAATTAAATTCCTCCTTGAAAAATCTATCCTCACTGATCGATTAGCACGCTGGCAAAGCTTCCTCTCTCAGTTTGATATCACTTACATTCAACAGAAAGCTATCAAAGGCTACGCCATTGCTGAACACCTTGCTCACCACCCTCTCCCCCGTTTTGATCCTGTCAATTCGGAGTTTCCAGATGAAGAACTGATGTCCATTAATCAACCTCATGATCCTATGTGGACATTACATTTTGATGGAGCTCTAAATTCTCAAGGAAGAGGGATCGGCATGGTTCTTTTAACGCCAGAAGGGGTCACCATCCCATTTGCTGCTCGGCTCACTTTTCCCGCCACCAATAATATAGCTGAGTATGAAGCTCTTTTGGCCGGTCTTCAAACCGCTCATCGATATGGTGTCACCCATTTGAGGATTGTGGGTGATAGTCAGCTTATTCTGCGCCAGGTGCTTGTCAAGTGCCGCACTATCAATCCTAAGCTCAAACCCTACCAGGAACTTGCTTCAGCTTATGCCAAGCTCTTCACCAAGTTGATTTTCGTCATGTTCCTCGTAGCCAGAATATCTTGGCCGACGCCCTTGCCTCTTTGGCCTCTGCCTTAGTCTTCCCTCCTGAGCGTGATTTCATGTTCCCCTAATTCATCAGCGCGACACGCCAGCTATTAAGGATCGTGCATTCCTCGATATTAGGGATCAAGTGCTTGAAAAGATTAAGCAGAGGGAATCTCTTAAAGGCAAAGAGGTCATGCTTCTAGACTGGGAAGAAGAATTGGCTGACGAAGAGAAGCCTTGGTATTATGAGATTGCCAGGTATTGCAATGATCAGTCCTATCCCGAGGAAGCCACCGCAGAAGAAAAGAAAGCAATTAGAAGAGTGGCTCAACGATATGTTTTGGTTGGAGGTGTGCTCTATAGGAGAGGGCTCACCGGTGTTTTGTTAAGATGCCTCGATGATGATGAATCATGGAAAGTCGTGGAAGAGGCGCATTCTGGAGTGTGTGGTGGTCATGTAAACAGCCAGATGCTAGCTAAGAAGATCCTTAGGCTAGGTTTCTATTGGCCAACTCTAGAAGAGGATTGTTCCATCTATGTTCGAAGGTGTGTTAAGTGCCAACTGCACGCCGACAAGATTCATTCTCCTGCTTCTTCACTTCATCCTACGTCCTCCCCATGGCCTTTCTCCATGTGGGCTTTTGATATCATTGGACCTCTTGGTGATTCGAATCTCCTGACCAAGCAAAAATCATTCATCCTCACGGCAACGGAGTACTTCACCAAGTGGGCGGAAGCAGAAGCTTACGTGGAGATCAAAGCGTCAACCGTCTGCAAGTTTATAATGAAGAACATCATCACGAGGTTCGGCATCCTGAGCACCATCGTCACCGACAATGGACCTCAATTTATCTCTCAAGAGCTCAAGGATCTCTGCAACAGGTATAACATTGCATTGCATCATTCTTCTCCCTATTATCCGCAGGGCAATGGCCAAGCAGAGGCTACTAACAAAACTTTGATAAAAATTGTCAAAAAGACGTGTGAGGCTAATAAATTTTCGGATTGGCCAGACAAGCTAGTTGAAGCTCTCTGGGCCTATCGCACTTCCATTCGCACCCCTACTGGGCAAACCCCTTTCGCCCTTACTTATGGAATGGAGGCGGTAGTCCCTTATGAGATTCTTATTCCCTCTCTGCGAGTACAATTGGATAAGGAATTTTCTATTGATGAACGTCGTGAGTCACTCCTGGCCCAATTGGAACTCCTAGATGAGAAGCGTCTGGTCGCCGCTGAGCATGCGCGCGTTTATCAAAACAGGCTCTCACGTTTTTATCAAAAGAAAGTAATTGAGAGAAAATTCAAAATCGGTGAGATGGTAATCAAGAGAATTTTTGTAAAACCGGGTGGCCCCCGCTCCAAACTCCAACCCAATTGGGAAGGACCGTTTATCATAAAAGAAGTTTATCCTGACAATACTTATAAACTGATTAATGCTGAAGGGGAAGAGTGAACTCACCCTTGGAATGGTTTATATCTTAAGAAATACTACCCTTGATTAACAAAAAAAAATCCAAAAAATATATATCTTCAATATCCAAAAAAAATGTTGAAAATTGATTCAAAAACCCAAAAAATATAGAAATTCTTCAAACATAAAAATAGAGATTCTTCCATGGCATACGAAGGATCAAGGTCCGAAAGGTCAAAATTCAGAATTCATTCATCAGTCTTGCTAATTTAAAAGGGGGTTGATTCCCGCACACACTACATGCTTCATTCTTGAGCTCAAGCAGTGCAAAATCCGATGGAAAGTCAAAAACCTGACTAAAAGTGAAAGATAATACCCGTTCTTTTCTTCTTCGGCCCATAAGGGAGGAAGGGAGACCTCGGGGTAGACACGCCAAGCCTATCCGCCGCCCTAGTAGGTGGAAGTCAGGGCCCAAAAGGGAGCAAATGCCACAAAAGTCCAAGTACAATTAGGTTTATTTCGTCAATGCAAATCAATTCTAAAGTGAAAGTCAAATTGTGAAAAGAAAAGCATGTCAAGAGGGCAAAGTCCCCGCAAGGAAAACCTTGGGCGTATGCGTGCAATATAAAAGAGGCAAAAAGGCAACAAATTTCCCTACGCCAAAGATCGAACCCCAACAGGCATAGGGTAGGGGAGGTAACTTTGCCTTGAGCATCTCAGAATCCCTTATGGGCTTCCCTTATATTTTCTTCTGTCCTTTCTATGCGGTAAAGTCACGAACTGGCAGGATGGTCAAGATGGACTTAAGAAATTGCACTGTGCGAAATCTCGAATACAAGCCAACTATGATCACGTCAATCCCCTTTTAATTACTCAAGAAAGGTTAATGAATTTTAGATGGTGACCGTGTAAGACCTGTGGTCTTGATAGCCTTGACAACTTTTTACAGAATAACTCAGTTAACGCCTTCGGCTAAGGCGCCTTTTATAGAATTAACGTCCTCGATTAGGTCATCTTTTTCAGAATAACGTCTCTTAGCAGGTCGTTTCTTTGTCAAAAATCAAATTCCTTTTCAAATTCACGCCGTCTTCTAAGGCATCTTCATGCGAACCACGACCTACTCTAAGGCGCGTTTTTAAGAAAAATAACAAAAAAAAAATAAATGAGTGAAAAGAAAAGGTAAAAATCTATTTCTTCACAATGTATGCTTGCATTCTCTTGCGTGGGCATCTTTTATTTATGGTTTGCATATGCGTGCTTGCATGATGCATCTCCCCGTTATCAGTCATTTTATTTACCTTATTTGATTAAAGGCTTGGCCCCTTGACCCGTCATTAAGGTCAAAATATTGCTACCCCTTGCTTATCGGGCAAGGGGCCAAGTCAAACAGATGAATTAACCTGTTTATTCAAGTGTGAACAGCAGCTACAGAAACAGGGCACAGTAAAGCAACACGAAGAACGTGGAAAGTACACAAACACAAGGCCACAACCACACAAAGTGCTCACGTAACAAAGAAATCTCAATCTCATATATATATACATTATGAATATCTAAGTACAGGTGTGGGGGTGGAGGAGTACAAGTAAATCCCTCAGCTCTCGCCTCCACCCTCCTCTCTCCTACTCTCAACCTCCTCCTCGCTGTCCCGAGTTGGCGCTGGTGGAGGAGGCATGGGCCCCCGTGAAGAAGCAGGAACCCGAGCGTGTCCCCCTGCCTCGCTCCTCTCCCGGAGGGAAGAGCCCGCCACGAAGGTGGAGCTGGTGAAGGAGTACCCCGCAGCCCGTGCTCGCTCACGCCCTCGCTGGAGACGCTCCTCGGACACTCGTAGCCGCTCCTGAGAAAGGATCAACTGGGTCCTCGAGTCTGCCAGCTCTCGCTCGCGTGCTGCTACCTGCTCCTGGTACCGGGCACGCTCCGCCTGGTACTCCTCTCGCTCACGAGCACGCTCCTCGCGCTCATGGGCACGCTCCCGTCTCTCCAGCTCAAGAGCCACCCGCAGCTCGGCCACGTCCTAAGGAAGCTCCTCTCGTCGCCTCAGGGACCTCTCAAGCTCTGAGATCCGCTGATCACGGATCGCCAACTCAGTACGTACCACCTGAAGCTGAGTCGTCTGCAAACAGGTAAGCAAATCATCAATTCCACAATTAATGCAATGATTCAATTCAAGCGATATATGATTGAACCACTCACCTGTGCGCTCGTCGCGCGGAAGCCCTCGTCTACGCAGGTAAGAGCGGCTCGAAGCTCCTCAGTCTGTAAAAATGAATTTTTATCAGTGCACCATTATAATCAATATTTGAATGGACTTGTGTTTTGGAATTTACCCGTGAAGCGAGGTCGCGCCCTGCTGCCTCAGCTCGTGCCACCGCCCCCGCTAGCTGCTCTGCCAGTGCAGTCACCTCTGCACTGGGCCCTCTCGAGCTGGAGGCCTCCCCTGGGTCTATCCTCACTGCTCCCTGCTGGGCACGCTGCATTCATTGAGATCGTCAGTGGCTAATCATCAATAATTCAACAAAAAAATACATTTGCATATAGAAATAATTTAAACACTCACCAGGGTCTCCAGGTCGGCCCGTGTGGCGGCCAGCTGGTCCTCCAGGCTGTGTAGGTGGGCCTGGGCATCCATCGCCGCTATGTCCCGTGCATCCTGCATCCATTACATATTAGTCACGTGATAGTCACATAAGCGTTTGCATTCAATTTAAAAATAATTGCATTCATACATACCCCTAGGACCCTCATCTGGGGTCGGCCGGCGTATACCTCCTAGTAGCGCCGGAGGTACTCGGAGCTGTCAGTCACCCGGGAGGTGACTCTGGTCCCGCCTCGCTGCCAGTCGGCGTACTGCTCCTCGAACCGTACCCTCCAGTCGGTCGCCTTCGTATGACCGCGCGTCTTCTTCCCAATGCCCCACGGCTCGCCTACCTCTACCCACTCCTGGTGGAGGCCCAGCGTCCTCATCACCAACCTAAGCCGTAACGGCTTGATCTCGCTCAAGCAGTGAACCCAAAGCTCACGCTCAAAGTGAGGACGGCCCGCTACGACCCACGGCTGGCCCTCGTCTGTCATCCCCTCATAAGGTCTCCACTGCACCTGCATTCATAAACATACATGCCATCATTTCATCATCATCATAATAAAATCAAAATAAAGATGCATAACATTCATACATACCAGCGAGGGAGGGAAGTAGCGGAACTCTCTCCGTAAAACCCACAACTCGTAGCTGAGTGGGGCACCGAAGATGATCGGCACCCAGCGCCGTGCTAGGGGGAAAGCTCCCTCACCCCTAGGCCGTGGGTCAACGCACCCCATCGCCATGTAGAGATGGCTCCAAACCTGCATCCATGCATTGCATTAGGAAGGCATTCACATGCATAACAAAAATAAAAGAAAAGAAAAGAAGAAAAATGCATACCTGAAGAAAAGGTGAGAAACCACTGACGGTCGTCTCTCGACCTGTCCCCGTGGACAAGTCGGTCATCATATGCGCCAGCAGAGCCGCTCCCCAGGCGTAGCTGCCAACTGCCTCCAGGTCCTCGAGTATCCCTAGAAATCGGCAGTTGATGACGTCGCCCTTTGTCCCGAGCAGCAGTAGTAGGAACCTCCTCAAGTCTCGGTCTGCTCTCTCCCTGTCAGCTGGGTCCTGGCAGTAGACTGCCCGAGCTCCGTCTATCAACCTCTGCGAGAACTGCTCTAGGGTCTCCCCTGACCTGTGCCTAGCATTCCCTAAACCCATCACTGTAGTAAGGTCGGTGCGGAAGATCGTCCTACACTCGCTAGGCGTCTCATAAACCATCTCTAATCCTAGCAACCTCTTGGCGAACTCGGTGTAGTCTGGGTAGGTGATCCCACTCACAGCCTCTCCATCTACCCTCAACCCCGTAATCCTAGCCACGTCCTCTAGGGTAGGAATCATGTGTCCCCAAGGCATCAGGAATGCCCGGCTAGACCTATCCCATCTCTCCCGTAGAATCTGAATAAGTGGTAGGTCTGGCCTAACTGGCTCTATGCTAAGGAAGGCCCCGAACCCCATAGCATCTACCCTCTCTCTCTGGAACTCGGGGAGGCCGTAGTACGCTGCCCGGACCATGACCCAGGAGATGCGTGTCCTCATCAGCCCCTGCATGCATAAAAATGAGAATTTTTGGCTTAATTGTTCATGCTTACTTCATTTTGATTGCCCCAGGTTGAATTTTGATGTTATTAGAATTAACGACCTTCCTCAGGTCATTTTTCGTTGAATTCGCGCCCTTGAGGAGGGCGTGGTTCTTTTTGTGCTTTAAGATAACGACCTACCCTAGGTCGTTCTTCATCTATGAAACGCCTCTGTATTGGGCGTGTGTTTGTGGTTAATTTCTAAAATCCTAAAAGGTTTTATCAATTCACGCCCTTGGGTGGGGCGTTTTCCAATTGGGTTCGTTAATTAATCAAGAATTAATGAATGGGTGACCGCTGGTTTGGTCGTCTATTTTTGAATTAACGCCCTGGTGTGGGGCGTGGTTTCCAAATTTTTCAGGAAATGAAATAAAATTAACAGCATGCGAGAATTAACAGCATAATATGAATTTAAATGGGCGACATGCTTTAGGGCGTGTTCTCATGGAGTTATTTATTTTTCAGGAAAATAATTTAATTAACGCCCTTGGGTTGGGCGTGTCTTTTTAAAACGTGACGACCCTGAGGGCGCCTTCTTTCTGGGTTGCAGGGTTTATACCCCGAGGGCTATGGAAATTGCATAAAAATGAAATTAAAATAAAAAAATTGGAATCGGGTTGGGGGCCTACCTTCTTGTGCTTGGGTTCCTATAGTTGAGGCCGTGGCTGCCGGGGCCGTCGGAGTTGGCCGGCACGGGGAGGGGGCGCCGCCGCGGGCGGTGGTTCATCACCACCTCTTTCTCCTTCTTCTTCTCCGCCGTGTTCTTCACCCACTTCCTCTCCTTCTTCTTCTTCTTCACCGCCAGCATCGTCTTCACCCTCCTCATCTTCTTCTCCCACGGCATCGTCGCCGTGTTCATCCTCGCCGCCGGCCACCGCCACTAGGATTTCTTCGGCCGCCACGGGAGGGGCTTCCTCCATGGCGTGTTCCTCTTCACCCAGATTAACGACCTCGGGGGCGTTGACCCGCTGCCTCTTCAAGCCTCGTCCGGCCATCGTCTAGGGCTAGAGCTTGGGTGAGAGTGAGAGAGAGGGAGAGAAAGAGGGGAAGAGAGCTTCGGTTAGGGTTTTGCAGAAGAGGGGGAAATTGAACGAAGCAGGAGGAAGAAGAAAGGGGAAAAGCCCTTTTTAGCATTCGAAAAGAAGTGACGCCCTGGGGAGGGGCGTGTTTTGTTGAAGTCGCGACTGTGAAAGTGGGCGTTTTTAGAAGGATGACGACATATCTTGAGGCGTCAATTTTATTTGCATGGGGAATGATAACCGTCGTCAGACGTATTCAATGGGTGTTGATTGATGTGATTGCAGCAATTATTACGATTTTGATTAACGCCTGAGCTTGAGGCGTTACCTTGTTGAAACGTGGCTTTGCTAAGGGCGTTACTTTTGGAATTTTAACGAATACTTTTGGAGAATTTGAATCAATTAACGCCCTGTTCTAAGTCATTTTTTTTAGTTAACGCCTATTTGTGAAGGCGTCAAATGTGTGAACTGGAATGTTGAAGGCGACATTGTCTGAGGCGTCCTTTTGATAAATCACGGCCTTGCTAGAGGCGTTATTTGCAACAGAATCACACAACGTTGGAAGAGATGAATCAGAAAAATAGTATAATGGCTCAGTAAGGAAATAACATGGTTTATTTGAAAGAAAAGATTACAATGCTTAATGAGCCACCTTGGGCCTCAATTTTCTCAGAGCTATTACATATGTCTTCCACTGTTCTCTGTCTTCTTCTAAGCTCTCTACAGGTTGATAAGTCTTGCAGATTTTCCAGAGAGCTTGAACTGTTGTGCACTCTTCTCCATCCTCATTGCCGCCTAAATCTCGTGTCTTGATTGGAGGAAGATGAGAGGGATCTTCGAGGATTTGCCGTGGAAGCCTGAGTTGGGGGAGGCATCGGTGTGAATTATATAGCATGAATTCCGAAGCGCCTATGAGACGAAGGTCCGTCCCGGGAGAAAATCTCGCATGAAGATCTTGAGTCTTGAGTATTCCCGGGGCGCAAGTGAAGAGATTCGTGGGCATTACTTTGAGATGCTCTCTCCATTCCACCCTCTTTTTGATTTGAGGAATTCGGTCCATCACTCTATTGCTTATTCCAAGAGAACCGGTCATATAGGAGAGTGGGCTTTTTGAAAAGATTCTTGAGGGTTGTTGGGCCTCACCACATGGATCGAACTTGAAGTGAAGATCAACCCAACTAGAGAGTGCTAGCATGCATCCGTAGATGGGCCTTCCCATCGCCGCCGAGGTGAGCCCGCTATAGAGATAGGCTAGAATAGCCGGTCCAACTCCATCTCCTTCCCATAAGCTCGTTACAGCGCTTAATTGGGCCTCTTCTAGAAAGTCCTCCGTGGATGGGAATAAGATCGCTCCTGCTAAGCACACCACGAAGGCTTTTGCTACCCGCTCTATCTCCTCGTCTTCTTTGGCTTGATCTGCTCTCTTGTACACCCATGAAGCGAGCTTTAGAAGGTTGATGCCTTTGGTAGCTTTGATTTGGTTCACTAAGTTTGGGCTAGGAATTAAGCTTGTTAACAGTTCTTGGGAAGAGATTGGTTTTGGCATGATGGCCATCTTTTCTTCATCTCCTTGCTTCATTCTCTTCAAACCCAAGATGATCTCCAATTCCTCTAATAAGATAGTGGCTTCAAAAGTTGAAAAGAGAAAGGTATGAGTGGAAGGGTGCCATATTTCAAGTAGAGCTCCTATGGCTGCCCAATCTAAATGGATTTGGTCATGATGTTTGGCATGGGTGACTAGGCCCAAAAGGTGCCATCTTGCAAGATAAATTCTCATGTCTGAAGAAAGCTTGGAAAGGATAAGGGGGAGCCACTTATTTTTTGTAAATCTCCTAGCTCCTGGCACCAATGGATAGTCCTGTGGAAAACAATGAACAGAAAAGAATGCATGGACAGAAGAGAAAGTGAGCATGCAGGAACAGCAGAACAGTTGAAAACGTCTTTTGGTTCGGAGAGGTTAAGTAAGAGAAGAACAGAAGATATATTACTTGGTTCATGGAGATCCTGCTGCTTATATGCCCATTGATATCGGTTAACCTAGGAGTGGAGGACTTGGACCTCTTAATCGCCCTCTCCATCTTCGGTTTCCAGGAAGAGGTTCTGACGGTCGCAGTGCCTGCAGAAAAACAGACAGAAGAAGCAGTCGAAGGATTGCTTTGATCAATTGGAATTGCCTTCCCTTTATAGAGGTCCGGGAGATCTTAAGGCTGTTTGGAGTTAGAGGTTGAGGGCTATTAGGACTGGGTTTGGCTTTTGATTTGGAAACGGAAGCTTGAGGTTGATTAACGCCTTCTATTAGGGAGTCAATTTATGAATTGACGACTTTTCAGAGGTCATTTTTTGTGTAACGCCCTTGAGGGGGTCGTTTCCTTCGTGAGCCTTCGATGAATTTCATGCCTTAATGAAGGGCGTGTTTCTCTTTTTGACGCCCTCATAATAAGGCGCCTTTCATGATTTTGACGCCGTGACATCTAGGCGTGTTTTTGTGAGTTTATGAATTTGGTTTTCTGGTTCTCTGAATGTGATCTGATGAACTTAAGTGCTTTTATTTTATTGAAATTATTTAATTAAGCACTTATGATCATTTTTTGGAAATTGAGGATTATTTTTAATCATGTGAGGACTAATGAGTTTCAAGTGCAGCAGAGTGCAGATTTCGAGACGCTTGGGTTGCTCATGGAAGTAACATCGCGCTCATCATCTTGTATTTGTTCCCTGTAAGCATTTTTACTATATGGTATTCTACGCTATTATAGCATATCAAGGACCTTGTGGTTCTGATGAACCTGGAATTTGAGTTCCCCTTCATCAAAAACAGTGATAATTCCAGGAGAGTCTTGATCACGCGGATAGGCCGTTGAGTCGTTCAAGGTCTGGGATGATGGTTCTATTTTTCTGAGTCGATGCGTGGACAAACGGGCTTCGGTTTAGTGTCAGCTCAGAAACTTGGATTCTTGACCAAATCTGGATGGCTTAGCAATATTATCCTTGATTATTTTCTATATTCTTAGTTTGTTTTAATCTTTTCTTTTAGCCCAGCATGCATCATGTAGGACTTTGAGCTTCATGCTGAAAATCTTCATATTAAGGCAATAATGAAGGTCACTCGCTCTTGATTGAGTTGACATGAGATATTCCATTCCAAATCAAGTACTTTATTCTATCTGAAGCCACTCGGGCTGATTCCTTGAAAATGTTCCTTTGTTGGATCTCCATCTCAATTCTCTTTATTTTTCTACAATCTACCTTGGTTGTAGCACGTCCACGTTGGCTGGTAACCGCTCTCCAATGGTCTTTCCCTGTCGTGCCCGCGCGCACACCTTTTATATTTACTTAGTTTAATCTCCTTTATCCAACAAATCGATGTTTCCTTGGACTCACTCGGAGTTGTTTCATTTTTGAATCTTGGAAAGATTTCCAATGCTTAGTGTCTGAGGCGTGTCACATCACACCTTGGCGTCTCCTTATCAGTTCGCTCCACTTCATTCCGCTTGTTGCACTTTACACCTTCATTTCGTCTCACTCTCTTGCAAAGCAGACGCCAAGGCGGGACAGCTGTAGACACGCCAAAATTGGCGCTATGTTGATCAAATCTCATGTCACTATGATGACGCCCCAAAGTGAATTTCAATATATTCATAATATGAAGTTTTTCTATTTTTTTTTGTGTGTGGGTTTGATTTGTTCTTGCATTTTGTGATTCGCGACCTGAAGAGGGACGTGTTTTAAATAGCGACCTTACCTGGGGCGTTTTCTCAAGAAAGGACGACTAAACGTCAGGGCGTCAATTCCTGGTATTATCCAGTTCCAAAATAAATTCAAAATTAATTTAAATTATTGATTAACGTCCTTCCTCAGGGCGTGTTTTCAATTAACGCCTTCATCATAGGCGTGTTCTCGTAATTTCAAATAAAGTAAGTTTTATTGCCAACATTAAATCCAAGAAGTGACGCCCTTGATGGAGGTCGTGTTTTGAATAACGTCTTGATGTAGGTCGTCAATTTATGATTTGACGCCCTTCGCAAGGTTGTGTTTCACCTTTCGTGTCCTGCTTAAACTCGTCTTTCCTGGAGAGTTCCCTACTTCCGTTGGCCTCCTTGCTCGAATTGGAGCTAGAGTCCTGCCTTCTTTGATCATTGCCTATCCTTATCTTCCCAAATTTGAGCTTATCTACGATTGAAATCCTATAAAAGGATGCTCTGGTCGATCGAGGTAGAGGTTCAAGAGGTTGACGAGTTCACAGGTGGAGAGGTTAGACGGGTCAGAGAATTCGAATTCAACAGAGGATCACAGGTTACAGAGCTCCATCTTCCTCCTGTGCGATTGTTTGAAGGGGCTCTGCTTCCTCTACTTCCTCTGCATCTACCTGGCCGCGTCCTCTTTGGTTCCCCTTTACTGTCAACAGGGACAGCAGGGTTTCTTTCTTTTTTGTTCGTTTGCTTTATCAACCGATCATCATCACCACTGGGTTTCTTCTTCTAGCCTTTACGTTTGCATTATCATATCACTACTGCATTTTCTATCTTTCACGTTTGCAGCATCATCCTCACACCACTGTTTTCTTCTTTTGCGTTTGCATTAGCCCGATCATCACTGTTGTTTTTCTTCTTTTCACGTTTGCATTAGTTTTGTCACATATCTCCGCTTTTCCCTAATTCCTCTTTAGGGGTTTTAAAAAAAAACCAAAAAATAAGGTGCGCATGTTTTTGTCTTTTTTTTATCTTCATATCACCTTTGGATTGGTACTAATTGCACTTGGCTGATCTCCTTCTTGTTTATTTTGTCTTATTTTTGCAAGGATAATCAATAAGGAAAAACCCCCTTCATCGGCCGGCCGATTGAAGGCGGAGGAGGGAATTCACAATCCATCCCGCGTTCAATTTTCCACCAGGTATTCGCGATCTTCTTTATTTGTTATTGAGGTAACCCCTCTGGCGATCACCCTCCTCCATAGCACCACGTGCTTATTTGCTTCTTTATCTTCATATCATCATCTCCACATATATTTTTTTATATTTTTCTCTTATTTAAAACTCCCCATGTTCATGTGTGGATTTATCACGATCTACAAATTGGCGATCATGGTTTAGACATATATCTGTAGACACCCAATTTTGGCCGATAATTTGAGCATTTTCTTTGTTCTCCTAGTTAATGCCCCAAAATTGATCCTTAGTTGGTTGATTTTCTGGGATTTCTCCCCTTCTTGGCCCAACATTTCAATTCCATACCTTGGATCTCATCTCGAGTTTGGCATCCCCGCGCTATCCGCTCTTATCGCTTTCTTGTTCATAGCGCGTGGTGGATCTAATTGAAGTTGTCATTTGAGCAGTTGTTATTTCTTGACATTTGATTGTTGTAGCATCTACTTTGGATGTTATTCTCACTCAACATTTGATTAATGGCTGCCCAAAGGATATTTCTTCTTTTTTTTAAATCATTTCCTGGGCCTTTGATAGCGCGTTCTTCATTAACGCGCTATGGTTGTATAGCGCGTTATCAGGTAGAATCCCTTTCCAAACCGGACTCCCTTCTTTCGATCCAGAGTCCTTATCTGGTAAGTTGCTGACTGTGTTTTTATCCAGGAATGTTTCTAAACCTAGCAGAAACCTTTTCCCCTCCTTAATCGGCAAGATTACCTCGATTTGAGCCGCCAAGTGATCGGATTGAATCAAACTCCGACCTAGGGTTTGTGTTCGATCTTCCTCCTTTAAATTGAACCCTTTGGCCGTCGGTTGTGAGGGATGCAACTCAGGGCAGTGACGAGGAGAAGGATGCTCCAAGTTCCAGATCAATAACTCCTTGCTTCTCACACATCTAAGGGAGTATTTAAGGGCTATGCTTGTGTTCTTCCCCGTTATTCTTTTCTTCCTTAATTCGTTGAGTTTAATCTCTGCATACATAGCATATTGATTTCAAAATTCTCGTTTTGCAAAATACATGCATTCACACACATCACACCCATCTTTTGGCCCTAATATAGGGGTTTAAAACAACCCAAACCCCCAGGTAATCGAGCCCCCCTTTTTTACATGCTTTTGATTAAGAATAGGGGCAGATTCTACTCAAATCTCGATTTAATGGGCCTTCTGTTTGTTGTTTATTATTGTTTGCAGGCACTAGAAGATTGATACGTGGAGCCCTTGCACCTTGGCCGGCCTTGGAGCAAGGAAGGAACGAATCCAAATAAACCCCGCTACCTGTCTGATATCGCGCTATACGAAGATAGCGCGACCTGAAGAACACGCTAGGACGATATAGCGCGTTAATATCCAGGCCCACGGCTGCCCTTCATGAATTTCTGAGGTATGTAACATGCCCCTATCCTAATCTCTTATGGTTTGGCATGTTTCTGGCCTCAGTGGCGATCACGGATCTTAATTGTTGCATATGAGCATCCCCTTTTGTATCATTAATTTAGTTCTATATCTTGCCCAAAATCTTCATTATTTATCAATTCGGGGGTCATTCTAAATTTTAGAATCTACAAATTGGCGATCACGGTGGGATAGTCCTCTTTGGCAGTCAAAAGGATTGGAAGCAAAGGGTTTGAAAGTGGCTTAACAAGAAGGAGTGGTGCCAAAACCAGACTCAGACGAATAAGGAAAAAAAAAGAAGAGAGGCGAGGGCTAGAACTCCCTCACTAAGGTGTGGAGACCCTAATCACATGAAAGGTCTACAGAAGAAGCAGAGAATTAGAAGGAGGAGTGAGGACTAAAGCCTCGGAAGCAGTGGGAGAAATGGCAAATGCCCAAGGCAGTGGATGTGGAAGAAGTTGGGTCGGACCCATGATTAGGGGGAATTAGAAGAAGGAATTGATAGATGGAAAGAGGCGGATCCGGAGGGTCTGGCGGCCGAGGAGGAAAATCCTGATAGGAGGAATCCGGGGGCTCCGGAGGGATAAAATATCGAGGGACGCGGTGCCCTGGGAAGAAATAGGGAAAAAGATGATGGAAAAGGAAGAAGAAAATGAAGGATGTGATGTCCTGGAAGAGCAGAAAGATGAATCGGAAGAAAGATGGATGGTCCAGAGGTTCCGGGGGAATGAGATGCCGAGGGACACGGTGTCTAGGGAAGAGTGGATGAAAAGGATCAGGAGGGTCCGGAGGGAAATATCGAGGGACGCGTTGCCCTCGAAATGGAAAAAGATGATAGAAAAGGAAGAAAAGAATGAAAGACATGATGTCCCAGAGAAGCAAGAGGATGAATTGGAGGAAAAATGGAAGGTCCGGAAGTTTCGGGGGTAGAAAATGGAAAGGGGCGTCATGCCCAAGGGATTGAGAGAGGGGTGAAGGATCTGGAGGTTTCGGGGGAAGAAGATAGAAAAGGGCGCGATGCCCTGGGAGAAAGTCCGGAGGTTCCGGAGGAAGAAGATGGAAAGGGGCACGATGCCCAGGGAGAATCAGTAAGAAGCCCAGAAGATCCGGACTTGAGGGTGTGCAGGGGCGCGATGCCCAAAGAGCGAGATCCGGAGGTTCCGGAGGAAGAAGATAGAAAAGGGCGCGATGCCCTGGGAGAATCAGTAAGAAGCCCAGAAGATCCGGACTTGAGGGTGTGTAGGGGCGCGATGCCCAAAGAGCAGGATCCGGAGGTTCCGGAGGAAACAAATATCGAGGGACGCGATGCCCAAGGAGGACGGGTGAGAAATCCGGGGAGTGCGGATGCAATAGTTGGAAAGGGGCGTGATGCCCTGAGGGATGATTGGAGGGGACACAATGCCCGGTGAGTGTAAGAGGACCCGCAGATCCTGAGGATGAAGATGAATAAGATGGGAAATGCGGAAGATCCGGAGATTCTGGAAGGCGGGGAAGATACGGGTCCGGAAACCCGGGAAAGAAGAAGTGCAAATGTATGCGGATACAATGCAACAGATGCAATGGATGCATGAAATGCAAAGAATGTGAACAATACGAGGGATGAGAGGATGAGATCCTCCTCTTCGCCTGTGGAGTGGCCCATGAAAAATCGATGATAGATGTGAATGTGGGTGAAGTTGAATAGAAGGTGGAAGGTCCCTTAGTGGAAGCATGTCTACCCCTCCACAGCATCAAAAGTGTACAACCGGATAAAATCAAAGTCTGTGATGAAGCTTTAACAATCACTGCCAACTCCCTTGGAGGGTGAAGAGTGACAATGTGAGAGAATTGGAAAATTAGAGCGTGAAGCATTGTCATATCCAAGGATTGTGGTGTTTGAAAAGTGTTGAACAAAGCGGGCGTTCGCCCCTTGTATGAAATAGAAGGTTCCAGATTGAAGGATCGGAACAAGGGGTGCCCTGTCTGGCCCTTGGACATAGACTTATACGGCATCAACGCTTGGCATTCTCTTCTGGCGAGCAGCGGCGGGGGCTTGGCCTCTTCGACCATTCTTGGCACAACAACCCGGATTGGCATTCGACAAATAAGTTCTTGCATCTTGAACATCATGGCCGCGGCCAAATCTTTCTTTTCCGGCTCTTGATCATCTTCATCACAAGTACTTACAGAAGGACACCCGTTCCAAGTAGTAAAGGGGGGTGAAGCGGAGGCGGAAGGTTCCATAGATGGTGGAGGTATAATGGAAGGTGTTGGAGAAAGGGTGAGTGGAAATGGCGGTTCCAACACGTCGAGCTTCTCCCTTTGCTCGGAAGCAGTCAAGGTTGGCTCGAGTGCAAAAAAGGGTGAATCCTACTTAGGATTAGCCACGGGTAAGGGTGAAGGGTTAAGTAGTGGAATAGGAGTGGCTAGGTCATGGGTTAAAGGTATAATGGAGGGCCGAGGTGGCGGTAATAGGAGGTTAGCTGATGAAGTGGAGGCTAATGGTATAGCAGGTGGAGGTTTAGCGGAGGCTGGTGCTGTGGAGGCTGATGGTATAGCATGAGGTGTAAAAGTATCAGGTTTGGTCCGGAGGAAACGCCGAATGGGGTGAGCGGTGTCTGGGGTAGGAGACATGTCTTGGTGCGCCGACATGGGTGATTGGAGTATTGATCCCTCATCATAACACCAATAAGTCTTAGAAGCGGGGGTTATATTAAGGACGATGGCATCGTCTTGAGCAGGGGGTTCATCCAGTGGTAGCGGAGGGAGATGAAAACGAAGAAAACTCGGAAGGGATGCCTGCAGAGCTTCATCATCATGTGCCGTCTTGAATTCTTCAATTGCCGGTTCTTCATTATCGAGTTCAAGTGGATGCCATGGTGGAGATGTATTAGTAGGTGGTGGAATGTAATGGTATTGCAGATGATGTGGTGAATGCAAGTGGGAATGCGTAGGCGGAGGCGGAGGGCCATATGAATGAACGGGGTGAATGGGTGGAGGATGGACAGCGTCCGCTTGAACGTTGAAATCTGCCGGCTCTTGCTTGCTTGAACTGTCGACACCGTAGCCGTCTCTCCTATCCTTCCAATCTTTCTCCATCTTTGTAATGTCATTTAGAGCCGCATAAAGGGGATTGACTAGAGTAGGAGGAGCGGGCCGTGGGCTCGTAACCCTCTTTAATTGTTCCTCCAACAAAGTGACTTTGTCGAGAAGAGTTCGTTGGAGGGGTGTGACTTGAGCAATAGAGGGTCGACAGGGCCTTGAAGGAGGGGCCGCACAAAAAGGCTGTGGAAGGGGATTAATGGGATGACCCATAGAAGAACCCGGATGGACTGGGTTGCAAGGAATAAATGGGCCTTGGGGCCGTGGTGGAGGAGGAATAAAAGGAGGCGGGTGATGGGCCACCCGAATGGGGGTAGGTGTGGACGAAGGAGGCGGGTATTGGACCACCCGAGGAGAAGTGTGAATAGAAGGAGATGGGTGATGGGCTACCCGGGTAGGAATGTGAATAGAAGAGGGAAGTGGGTGATGGGCCACCCGCGTAGGATTGGAAGGAGGATGAGGGGAATGAGGTGCACCCTCAACAACGACCTTAAAGGCTTGGATTTGTTGAGGGGTGAGATGATCTAATTCATGCAAGATCTGGGAGACCTTCTCATCTTCGGGAGGAGACGGTCCCGTAGGAGTAGTGGCTCGCGATTGAGGCGAGGGACCATGGGATTGGATATTGCCCATGGGTGGGGCAAAACCGTGAAGATGAGGGCGTGGTCCCTTTAAAAGATTATGGTGAGAGTTGTGATGAATATGTTGAAATTGAAGGGATTAAGATGTGCTAGGCTGATCACCCTCATGAACATTAATTGAGTTGAACATGTTGACTTTCTTATCAAGGTAATCCAAATAATTCAATGTGCAATCAAAACAATTCACAGAAATAGCAAACAAGTTGGGATGGTTACCTTTGACTTCTTATGTTTGAACCTTGGTGAATTAAGGATTTTTAACAAAATTATGATTCACAAGGGAGGAACCTATTTTCAAATGTGATTTCAACTCCGGTGCTAACTAGGAACACTCTCTCACCGTGTATGGCCAACTAAACCCGGGACTTCAAAGGGTACAACCTGCCCGGCGTCCGTGAGGGAATCCACGGGTGCGGGGACTTACGGAGGCTTGGTTTAGGAATTTCCAATCCAAAGAGACGGAGTGCTCAATGGAGGGTCCTTCCTTCACCAAGAGGGTGTGTGGAATCCTAGTGTAGAGAGAGGAGGTCTCCCAAACCAATGCAAATGAATGAATGCAGGAGATATGAACGAACCACAGCAGTAAGATCAATCAATGAATATAAGCATGAATCAGCATGAAAAATCCACCCACGGGAGGGTTCTGTAAACCCACAGGAAAGAGACGCCCTGGCAGGGGTCGCTACCAAGAAACAGACGATAGCGTGGCTGTCGTGAATCACTGTGAGGCCCCAGAAGCAGTGAAAAGCGCTCCTTGGAGTGAGGCGCTATATATAAAAGGACGCCCCTGGGTGAGGGCATCAAATGTAAACACGCGCCTTGATGTGAGGCGCTAAGCAACAAAAAGACACCCTGGGGAAGGGCGTGAATTCACATAAAGCAGGAGATGTGATGGAAGACGCCCTGGCAGAAGGCGTTACACATAAAGAAGACGCCCTGGATCAGGGCGTTAAAATAAAACGCGCCTCTGTCTAAGGCGTTAATTTCCTCTATCTCCAGAAAACTCCACGGCCAGAAATATCAAACACTCACAGTCATAGGCAATCAACAAATATATGAAATAAGATATTAGCATGCTCATCAAAATTTTGGACAAGTGGAAATTCTAAAAAAAACCTATCAAACTGACAGATCACATGGGGAGAGTGCAATGCACAATGGAGGGTGCCCGTGGGGCACAAAGGAAGCGCACCGTGGGTGCAAAAGGGGAGATGGCACACGTGGGTGCCCAAGGGAAAGGGTAATCAAAAGAAAAACGAAAGGGGTCCCACCGTGATCGCCAATTTGTAGATTTAATTAAAAATTCACTTAGAACAATTAAAAGGAAAAGAGTGAGAAGACAAAACATATATGAAGAAAAGGTGAGAAGTCACTGACGGTCGTCTCTCGACCTGTCCCCGTGGACAAGTCGGCAATCATATGCGCCAGCAGAGCCGCTCGCCAAGCGTAGCTGCCAACTGCCTCCAGGTCCTCGAGTATCCCTAGAAATCGGCAGTTGATGACGTCGCCCTTTGTCCCGAGCAATAGCCTCCCGAGCAGTAGTAGTAGGAACCTCCTCAAGTCTCGGTCTACTCTCTCCCTGTCAGCTAGGTCCTGGCAGTAGACTGCCCTAGCTCCGTCTATCAACCTCTGCGAGAACTGCTCTAGGGTCTCCCCTGACCTGTGCCTAGCATTCCCTAAACCCATCACTGTAGTAAGGTCGGTGCGGAAGATCGTCCTACACTTGCTAGGCGTCTCATAAACCATCTCCAATCCTAGCAACCTCTCGGCGAACTCGGTGTAGTCTGGGTAGGTGATCCCACTCACAGCCTCTCCATCTACCCTCAACCCCGTAATCCTAGCCACGTCCTCCAGGGTAGGAATCATGTGTCCCCAAGGCATCAGGAATGCCCGGCTAGACCTATCCCATCTCTCCCGTAGAACCTGAATGAGTGGTAGGTCGGGTCTAACTGGCTCTATGCTAAGGAAGGCCCCGAACCCCATAGCATCTACCCTCTCTCTCTGGAACTCGGGGAGGCCGTAGTACGCTGCCCGGACCATGACCCAGGAGATGCGTGTCCTCATCAGCCCCTGCATGCATAAAAATGAGAATTTTTTGGCTTAATTGTTCATGCTTACTTCATTTTGATTGCCCCAGGTTGAATTTTGATGTTATTAGAATTAACGACCTTCCTCATGTCATTTTTCGTTGAATTCACGCCCTAAAGGAGGGCGTGGTTCTTTTTGTGCTTTAAGATAACGACCTACCCTAGGTCGTTCTTCATCTATGAAACGCCTCTGTGTTGGGCGTGTGCTTGTGGTTAATTTCTAAAATCCTAAAAGGTTTTATCAATTCACGCCCTTGGGTGGGGCGTTTTCCAATTGGGTTCGTTAATTAATCAAGAATTAATGAATGGGCGACCGCTGGTTTGGTCGTCTGTTTTTGAATTAACGCCCTGGTGTGGGGCGTGGTTTCCAAATTTTTTAGGAAATGAAATAAAATTAACAGCATGCGAGAATTAACAGCATAATATGAATTTAAATGGGCGACATGCTTTAGGGCGTGTTCTCATGGAGTTATTTATTTTTTAGGAAAATAATTTAATTAACGCCCTTGGGTTGGGCGTGTCTTTTTAAAACGTGACGCCCCTGAGGGCGCCTTCTTTCTGGGTTGCAGGGTTTATACCCCGAGGGCTATGGAAATTGCATAAAAATGAAATTAAAATAAAAAAATTGGAATCGGGTTGGGGGCCTACCTTCTTGTGCTTGGGTTCCTGTGGTTGAGGCCGTGGCTGCCGAGGCCGTCGGAGTTGGCCGGCACGGGGAGGGGGCGCCGCCGCGGGTGGTGGTTCATCACCACCTCTTTCTCCTTCTTCTTCTCCGCCGTGTTCTTCACCCACTTCTTCTCCTTCTTCTTCTTCTTCACCGCCAGCATCATCTTCACCCTCCTCATCTTCTTCTCCCACGGCATCATCGCCGTGTTCATCCTCGCCGCCGGCCACCGCCACTAGGATTTCTTCGGCCGCCACGGGAGGGGCTTCCTCCATGGCGTGTTCCTCTTCACCCAGATTAACGACCTCGGGGGCGTTGACCCGCTGCCTCTTCAAGCCTCCTCCGGCCATCGTCTAGGGCTAGAGCTTGGGTGAGAGTGAGAGAGAGGGAGAGAAAGAGGGGAAGAGAGCTTCGGTTAGGGTTTTGCAGAAGAGGGGGAAAATGAAGAAAGCTGGAGGAAGAAGAAAGGGGAAAGCCCTTTTTAGCATTTGAAAAGAAGCGACGCCCTGGGGAGGGGCGTGTTTTGTTGAAGTCGCGACTGTGAAAGTGGGCGTTTTTAGAAGGATGACGACGTATCTTGTGGTGTCAATTTTATTTGCATGGGAATGATAACCGTCGTCAGACGTATTCAATGGGCGTTGATTGATGTGATTGAAGCAATTATTACGATTTTGATTAACGCCTGAGCTTGAGGCGTTACCTTGTTGAAACGTGGCTTTGCTAAGGGCGTTACTTTTGGAATTTTAACGAATACTTTTGGGGAATTTGAATCAATTAACGCCCTGTTCTAAGTCATTTTTATTAGTTAACGCCTATTTGTGAAGGCGTCAAATGTGTGAACTGGAATGTTGAAGGCGACATTGTCTGAGACGTCCTTTTGATAAATCACGGCCTTGCTAGAGGCGTTATTTGCAACAGAATCACACAACGTTGGAAGAGATGAATCAGAAAAATAGTATAGATGGCTCAGTAAGGAAATAACATGGTTTATTTGAAAGAAAAGATTACAATGCTTAATGAGCCACCTTGGGCCTCAATTTTCTCAGAGCTATTACATATGTCTTCCACTGTTCTCTGTCTTCTTCTAAGCTCTCTACAGGTTGATAAGTCTTGCAGATTTTCCAGAGAGCTTGAACTGTTGTGCATTCTTCATCATCCTCATTGCCGCCTAAATCTCGTGTCTTGATTGGAGGAAGATGAGAGGGATCTTCGAGGATTTGCCGTGGAAGCCCGAGTTGGGGGAGGCACCGGTGTGAATTATATAGCACGAATTCCGAAGCGCCTATGAGACGAAGGTCCGTCCTGGGAGAAAATCTCGCATGGAGATCTTGAGTCTTGAGTATTCCCGGGGCGCAAGTGAAGAGATTCGTGGGCATTACTTTGAGATGCTCTCTCCATTCCACCCTCTTTTTGATTTGCGGAATTCAGTTCATCACTCTATTACTTATTCCAAGAGAACCGGTCATATAGGAGAGTGGGCTTTTTGAAAAGATTATTGAGGGTTGTTGGGCCTCACCACATGGATCGAACTTGAAGTGAAGATCAACCCAACTAGAGAGTGCTAGCATGCATCCGTAGATGGCCCTTCCCATCGCCGCCGAGGTGAGCCCGCTATAGAGATAGGCTAGAATAGCCGGTCCAACTCCATCTCCTTCCCATAAGCTCGTTACAGCGCTTAATTGGGCCCCTTCTAGAAAGTCCTCCGTGGATGGGAATAAGATCGCTCCTGCTAAGCACACCACGAAGGCTTTTGCTACCCGCTCTATCTCCTCGTCTTCTTTGGCTTGATCTGCTCTCTTGTACACCCATGAAGCGAGCTTTAGAAGGTTGATGCCTTTGGTAGCTTTGATTTGGTTCACTAAGTTTGGGCTAGGAATTAAGCTTGTTAACAGTTCTTGGGAAGAGATTGGTTTTGGCATGATGGCCATCTTTTCTTCATCTCCTTGCTTCATTCTCTTCAAACCCAAGATGATCTCCAATTCCTCTAATAAGATAGTGGCTTCAAAAGTTGAAAAGAGAAAGGTATGAGTGGAAGGGTGCCATATTTCAAGTAGAGCTCCTATGGCTGCCCAATCTAAATGGATTTGGTCATGATGTTTGGCATGGGTGACTAGGCCCAAAAGGTGCCATCTTGCAAGATAAATTCTCATGTCTGAAGAAAGCTTGGAAAGGATAAGGGGGAGCCACTTGTTTTTTGTAAATCTCCTAGCTCCTGGCACCAATGGATAGTCCTGTGGAAAACAATGAACAGAAAAGAATGCATGGACAGAAGAGAAAGTGAGCATGCAGGAACAGCAGAACAGTTGAAAACGTCTTTTGGTTCGGAGAGGTTAAGTAAGAGAAGAACAGAAGATATATTACTTGGTTCATGGAGATCCTGCTGCTTATATGCCCATTGATATCGGTTAACCTGGGAGTGGAGGACTTGGACCTCTTAATCGCCCTCTCCATCTTCAGTTTCCCGGAAGAGGTTCTGACGGTCGCAGTGCCTGCAGAAAAATAGACAGAAGAAGCAGTCGAAGGATTGCTTTGATCAATTGGAATTGCCTTCCCTTTATAGAGGTCCGGGAGATCTTAAGGCTGTTCGGAGTTAGAGGTTGAGGGCTATTAGGACTGGGTTTGGCTTTTGATTTGGAAACGGAAGCTTGAGGTTGATTAACGCCTTCTGTTAGGGCGTCAATTTATGAATTGACGACTTTTCAGAGGTCGTTTTTTGTGTAACGCCCTTGAGGGGGTCATTTCCTTCGTGAGCCTTCGATGAATTTCACGCCTTAATGAAGGGCGTGTTTCTCTTTTTGACGCCCTCATAATAAGGCGCCTTTCATGATTTTGACGCCGTGACATCTAGGCGTGTTTTTGTGAGTTTATGAATTTGGTTCTCTGGTTCTCTAAATGTGATCTGATGAACTTAAGTGCTTTTATTTTATTGAAATTATTTAATAAAGCACTTATGATCATTTTTTGGAAATTGAGGATTATTTTTAATCATGTGAGGACTAATGAGTTTCAAGTGCAGCAGAGTGCAGATTTCGAGACGCTTGGGTTGCTCATGGAAGTAACATCGCGCTCATCATCTTGTATTTGTTCCCTGTAAGCATTTTTACTATATGGTATTCTACGCTATTATAGCATATCAAGGACCTTGTGGTTCTGATGAACCTGGAATTTGAGTTCCCCTTCATCAAAAACAGTGATAATTCCAGGAGAGTCTTGATCACGCGGATAGGCCGTTGAGTCGTTCAAGGTCTGGGACGATGGTTCCATTTTTCTGAGTTGATGCGTGGACAAACGGGCTTCGGTTTAGTGTCAGCTCAGAAACTTGGATTCTTGACCAAATCTGGATGGCTTAGCAATATTATCCTTGATTATTTTCTATATTCTTAGTTTGTTTTAATCTTTTCTTTTAGCCCAGCATGCATCATGTAGGACTTTGAGCTTCATGCTGAAAATCTTCATATTAAGGCAATAATGAAGGTCACTCGCTCTTGATTGAGTTGACCTGAGATATTCCATTCCAAATCCAGTACTTTATTCTATCTGAAGTCACTCGGGCTGATTCCTTGAAAATGTTCCTTTGTTGGATCTCCATCTCATTTCTCTTTATTTTTCTGCAAATCTACCTTGGTTGTAGCACGTCCACGTTGGCTGGTAACCGCTCTCCAATGGTCTTTCCCTGTCGTGCCCGCGCGCACACCTTTTATATTTACTTAGTTTAATCTCCTTTATCCAACAAATCGATGTTTCCTTGGACTCACTCGGAGTTGTTTCGTTTTGAATCTTGGAAAGATTTCAATGCTTAGTGTCTGAGGCGTGTCACATCACACCTTGGCGTCTCCTTATCAGTTCGCTCCACTTCATTTCGCTTGTTGCACTTTTCACCTTCATTTCGTCTCACTCCCTTGCAAAGCAGACGCCAAGGCGGGGCAGCTATAGACACGCCAAAATTGGCGCTATGTTGATCAAATCTCATGTCACTATGATGACGCCCCAAAGTGAACTTCAATATATTCATAATATGAAGTTTTTCTATTTTTTGTGTGTGTGTGTTTGATTTGTTCTTGCATTTTGTGATTCGCGACCTGAAGAGGGGCGTGTTTTAGATAGCGACCTTACCTGGGGCGTTTTCTCAAGAAAGGACGACTAAACGTCAGGGCGTCAATTCCTGGTATTATCCGGTTCCAAAATAAATTCAAAATTAATTTAAATTATTGATTAACGTCCTTCCTCAGGGCGTGTTTTCAATTAACGCCTTCATAATAGGAGTGTTCTCATAATTTTCAAATAAAGTAAGTTTTATTGCCAAAATTAAATCCAAGAAGTGACGCCCTTGATGGAGGTCGTGTTTTGAATAACGCCTTGATGTAGGTCGTCAATTTGTGATTTGACGCCCTTCGCAAGGTCGTGTTTCACCTTTCGTGTCCTGCTTAAACTCGTCTTTCCTGGAGAGTTCCCTACCTCCGTTGGCCTCCTTGCTCGAATTGGAGCTAGAGTCCTGCCTTCTTTGATCATTGCCTATCCTTATCTTCCCAAATTTGAGCTTATCTACGATTGAAATCCTATAAAAGGATGCTCTGGTCGATCGAGGCAGAGGTTCAAGAGGTTGACGAGTTCACAGGTGGAGAGGTTAGATGGGTCAGAGAATTCGAATTCAACAGAGGATCACAGGTTACAGAGCTCCATCTTCCTCCTGTGCGATTGTTTGAAGGGGCTCTGCTTCCTCTACTTCCTCTGCATCTACCTGGCCGCGTCCTCTTTGGTTCCCCTTTACTGTCAACAGGGACAGCAGGGTTTCTTTCTTTTTTGTTCGTTTGCTTTATCAACCGATCATCATCACCACTGGGCTTCTTCTTCTAGCCTTTACGTTTGCATTATCATATCACTACTACGTTTTCTATCTTTCACGTTTGCAGCATCATCCTCACACCACTGTTTTCTTCTTTTGCGTTTGCATTAGCCCGATCATCACTGTTGTTTTTCTTCTTTTCACGTTTGCATTAGTTTTGTCGCATATCTCCTCTTTTCCCTAATTCCTCTTTAGGGGTTTTAAAAAAAACCAAAAAAATAAGGTGCGCATGTTTTTGTCCTCTCCTCATCTTCATATCACCTTTGGATTGGTACTAATTGCACTTGGCTGATCTCCTTCTTGTTTATTTTATCTTATTTTTGCAAGGATAATCAATAAGGAAAAACCCCCTTCATCGGCCGGCCGATTGAAGGCGGAGGAGGGAATTCACAATCCATCCCGCGTTCAATTTTCCACCAGATATTCGCGATCTTCTTTATTTGTTATTGAGGTAACCCCTCTGACGATCACCCTCCTCCATAGCACCACGTGCTTATTTGATTCTTTATCTTCATATCATCATCTCCACATATATTTTTTTATATTTTTCTCTTATTTAAAACTCCCCATGTTCATGTGTAGATTTATCACGATCATAGCGCCAATTTTGGCGTGTCCCACCGTGATCGCCAATTTGTAGATTCTAAAATTTAGAACGACCCCCGAATTGATAAATAATGAAGATTTTGGGCAAGATATAGAACTAAATTAATGATACAAAAGGGGATGCTCATATGCAACAATTAAGATCCGTGATCGCCACTGAGGCCAGAAACATGCCAAACCATAAGAGATTAGGATAGGGGCATGTTACATACCTCAGAAATTCATGAAGGGCAGCCGTGGGCCTGGATATTAACGCACTATATCGTCCTAGCGTGTTCTTCAGGTCGCGCTATCTTCGTATAGCGCGATATCAGACAGGTAGCGGGGTTTATTTGGATTCGTTCCTTCCTTGCTCCAAGGCCGGCCAAGGTGCAAGGGCTCCACGTATCAATCTTCTAGTGCCTGCAAACAATAATAAACAACAAACAGAAGGCCCATTAAATCGAGATTTGAGTAGAATCTGCCCCTATTCTTAATCAAAAGCATGTAAAAAAGGGGGGCTCGATTACCTGGGGGTTTGGGTTGTTTTAAACCCCTATATTAGGGCCAAAAGATGGGTGTGATGTGTGTGAATGCATGTATTTTGCAAAACGAGAATTTTGAAATCAATATGCTATGTATGCAGAGATTAAACTCAACGAATTAAGGAAGAAAAGAATAACGGGGAAGAACACAAGCATAGCCCTTAAATACTCCCTTAGATGTGCGAGAAGCAAGGAGTTATTGATCTGGAACTAGGAGCATCCTTCTCCTCGTCACTGCCCTGAGTTGCATCCCTCACAACCGACGGCCAAAGGGTTCAATTTAAAGGAGGAAGATCGAACACAAACCCTAGGTCGGAGTTTGATTTAATCCGATGACTTGGCGGCTCAAATCGAGGTAATCTTGCCGATTAAGGAGGGGAAAAGGTTTCTGCTAGGTTTAGAAACCTTCCTGGATAAGAAACACAGTCAGCAACTTACCAGATAAGGACTCTGGATCGAAAGAAGGGAGTCCGGTTTGGAAAGGGATTCTGCCTGATAACGCGCTATACAACCATAGCGCGTTAATGAAGAACACGCTATGACGATATAGCGCGATAACTAATGGCCCAGGAAATGATTTAAAAAAAAGAAGAAATATCCTTTGGGCAGCCATTAATCAAATGTTGAGTGAGAATAACATCCAAAGTAGATGCTACAATAATCAAATGTCAAGAAATAACAACTGCTCAAATGACAACTTCAATTAGATCCACCACGCGCTATGAACAAGAAAGCGATAAGAGCGGATAGCGCGGGGATGCCAAACTCGAGATGAGATCCACGGTATGGAATTGAAATGTTGGGCCAAGAAGGGGAGAAATCCCAGAAAATCAACCAACTAAGGATCAATTTTGGGGCATTAACTAGGAGAACAAAGAAAATGCTCAAATTATCGGCCAAAATTGGGTGTCTACACCGGCACCCTGTCGGCGCTGACGAAGAGACAAAGAGACCAACAAACCAGGTCAGCTCCCGGCTGTAGATTCCTTTAAAATCCACACTTAGGGAAAGGTTAAAAAGGAAGGGAAAAGGGAAACATTAAATAATGGTGGAGATGAAACAATGCACGAGGTGCACAAGGGGAGTGTGTGATCGCCAGAGGGTTTACCTCAATAAAAAAAAAAAGAATAAGATCGCATGTACCTGGTGAAAAATGGGATGCGGGATGAATGTGGATCTCCTCCTCCAACTCCAATCGGCCGGCCGACGAAGTGGGTTTTCTTGATTGATTACCTTGTAAGAAGACAATGAAAGACAAGCAAAAGAAAGGGGATCAGCCAAAGTGCAGTAATACCACTCCGAAAACAAACAACATAAAATGATGAAACGACGTCAACATGCGCACCTCTCTTTTGTTTTTTTTTTAAAAACCCCTAGCAGAGAACTAGGGAAGGAGCTAATATGTTAAATGCGGTAAAAGAACTGACGAGAGGAGACAATAGTGATGACAAGAATATGATGAACAACAAACAAGCTATATATATATCGCCCTGCTCTCCCTGACGAGAGTAAAGGGAACCGGGGAGACGCGGAACGGATGCAGCAGGATGAAGAAAAATCAAAGGAGGAAGCCCTGCGCGCTTGTTCAATAACTAACGTCTCTGAATGCTCAGGGTGCCTATTGAATGCTTAAAATCTTAACCTTTTGAGTTGTTGTTAACCTTTTACACGATCAAACCAGATTTTCTTTTATAGTGTCAATCGGATGTGATCAAACAAGGGAATTGATAAGAACGGGTAATGAGGCATCCAAGGAAGGATTAAGATCGGGCAAGAGTCCAAAGGATGGTAGGGAACTGTGAGGGAAAGATGGGAAAAAGAAGGACTCTAGAGTGAAACACGCCTTAAAACAGGGCGTCTATTTATGAATTGACGACCTGAAGTATGGACGTTTCTTGAAACACGACCTAGGAAAGGCCGTTTCTTCCTGGATTTAATTTTGGAAATAAAAACTTCCTCTGTTTGAAAACTAAGATAACACGCCTGAGATAACGGCGTTAATTAAAATCACGCCCTGAGGAAAGGCGTTACTCACAAAATGCCTTTTATTTTGAAAATAGATAATTCCAGAAATTAAGGGATAACACCAGAAATTGACGCCCTCACCTACGGTCGTCCTTTCTTTGAAAACGCCCTACAACAGGTCGTTACTTTTGAAATTAACGCCCTTACTAAAGTCGTGACTCACAAAATACAGGAAAAATGCAGAAAAACTCACAAAAATAGAAAAACTTTATGTTATAGGAATATTGAAGTCCACTTGGGGCATTTATATAATAACATGAGATTTGATCAACAAAACGTCAATTTTGGCGTGTCTACAGCTGCCCCGCCTTGGCGTCTGCTTTGCAAGGGAGTGAGACGGAAATGGAGCGAAGTGTAATGAAAGGAATAAAGTGGAACGAACTGATAAGGAGACGCCAAGGTGTGATGTGACACGCCTCAGACACTAAGCATTGGAAATCTTTCCAAGATTCTGAGTGAAACAACTCTGAGTGGTTCCAAGGAAAAATCGATCTGTTGGATAAAAGGAGGTTAAACTAAGTAAAAAAGGGTGTGCGCGTGGGCACGACAGGGAAAGACCATTGGAGAGCGATTACCAGCCAATGTGGACGTGCTGCAACCAAGGTAAATTTTGCAGAAAAGTAAAGAGAATTGGGATAAAGATCCAACAAAAGGAACACTTTCAAGGAATCAGCCTGAACGGCCTCAAATAGAACGAAGTACTTGATTTAAAGTGGAATATCTCATGTCAATTCAATCCAGAGCGAGTGAACTTCATTATTGCCATAATATGAAGATTTTCAGCATGAAACTCAAAGTCCTATATGCTGCATGCTGGGCTAAAAGAAAAGATCAAACAAACAAAAAATAGAAAATAATCATGGATAATATTGTTAAGCCGTTTAGATCTGGTCAAGAATCCATATCTCTGAGCTAACACTAAGCCGAAGCCCGTTTGTCCACGTATCAACTCAGAAAGTGGAACCATCGTCCCAAACTTTTAACAACTCGACGGCCTATCCGTGTGATCAAGATTTTCCTGAAATCGTCATCGTTTTTGATGAAGGGGAACTCAAATTTCAGGTTCATCAGAACCACAAGGTCCTTGACATAATATAATAGCGTAGATATCATATAGTAACAATGCTTACAGGAAACAGATACAAGGTGATGATGCTGCCCCCACGGGTGGTCCAAATGCCTCGAATCCTGTGAACTTCTGCACTTGAAACTTATTAGCCTTCATCCATTAATTCAGAACATGACATGATCATAAGTGCTTAATCATAAACAATTTCACAAAAATAACAGCACTTAAGTTCATTAAAGCATCAAAGCATGGGAAGGTAAACTAAAACACGCCTAAGCATAGGGCGTTAACAGCATGAAAGACGCCTGGATAGTAGGTCGTTAAACACTTAAAACACGCCCTACTCAAAGGCGTAACCAATAACGAAAGCTTAGAAGAAGACGCCCCATGTTAGGGCGTTAAATATAACACGCCGTCAGTCAGGTCGTCAATTGAAGAATCGACGCCCTAACCAACGTCGTTAATTCAGCACGAACTTCCGTTTCCTAACAGCACAGCACAGTCCTTAACCTAATCAAACTTCTATCTTTGGGACTTCTTAGGACTCTTCAAATCCTTATAAAACGTCAGTTTTTTCTTAACCAAATCATCAGAATTTCCTCTGCAGCCGAACTGTTTCCTTCTTTCTTCTCTGCAGGCCTTTCGTTCTGCTTCTCGCTTTTGTTCTCAACTGCGGGCGGCGATGGACAGAATGCTGAAGAAACCTAGGATTTCTACCCCTAGAATCTCTGAAATACAAGGGCACATAAGCAACCGCATTGCTTTGAAACAGGTAAACTCCTCTTCTGCCCGTTGCTTTGCGATGCTCCTTCTGCCGAATTATCCTTTTACGTTGCATATGCTCATGCCTGTTTACTGCATGTGTTCTGTTCCTCACAGGACTATCCAAATCTTCCGGGAGCTAGAAGATATGTCCAAATCAAATGGTTACCCCTCATCCTCTCCAAGTTCACTTCAGATATGAGGGTATATGTAGCTAGGTGGCATCTCTTGGGGTTGATCACCCATGCCAAACATTATGATCAAATCCACATAGATTGGGCCGCCATAGGAGCGTTGATTGAAACATGGCATCCTTCCACCCATACCTTCTTATTTTCCACATTTGAGGCCACCATCTTGCTGGAGGAAGTAGAGATGATCCTAGGCTTGAAAAGGATGAAACACGGAGAAGAAGAAAAGATGGCCATCATGCCAAGGCCCATCTCCTCCCACGAGTTGCTAACTTCATCAATACCTAGCCCAAATTTAGTGAACCAAATCAAGGTCACTAAAGGAGTTAACCTCTTGAAGCTCGCCTCGTGGGTGTACAAGAGAGCGGATCAAGCTAAAGAGGAAGAGGAGATAGAAAGAGTGACCAAAGCCTTCGTGGTGTGCTTGGCAGGAGCACTCCTATTCCCATCCACGGAGGACTTTCTAGAGGAATCCCAATTGAGCGCAGTAGTGAGCTTGTGGGAAGAAGAAAGAGTTGGACCGGCGATCCTAGCATATCTCTATAGCGGGCTTACCTCGGCGGCCATGGGAAGGCCCATCTACGGGTGCATGCTAGCACTCTCAAGTTGGGTTGATCTACACTTCAAATTCGACCCATGCCACGAAGCCCAACAACCCTCAAGAATTTTCTCAAAGAGCCCACTCTCATATATAACCGGCTCATTAGGTATAAGCAATAGAGTGACCAACCGGATTCCTCAAATCAAGAAGAGAGGGGATTGGAGGGAGCATTTAAAGGTAATGCCAAAGAATCTCTTCACTTGTGCCCCAGGTGTATTCAAAATGCAGGAGCTTCGTGCACGCTTCTCCATCGGGACGGACCTTCGTCTTATTGGCGCTTCGGACTTCGTTTTGTACAATTCTCACAGGTGCCTCCCTCAAATTGGTCTTTCAAGGCAACACTTAGAAGACATCTCTCATCTCCCTCCAATCAAATCAAGAGACCTAGGCAGTAATGAAGATGGTGAGGAGGTTATCACCATTCAAGCTTTGTGGAGGCTAAGCAAGCTCCATCAACCTGTAGAAGACTTGGATGAAGACAAGGAATAATGGAAAAATTATGTAACTTCATTGAGAAAGTTAAGGGCCAAAGTGGCTCATTAGACATTGTAGTTTCTCTCTTTCAAAATAATGAAGATTGCTTTCTGATTGAGTCCACTATTACTGTGCTATGTTTCTATTGTGAATCACGCCTCAAAGAATGCCGTGAATTCAAAAATACACGCCTTACCTCAAGGCGTCTCAATCGGTCCATCGTCAACAATTGACGCCTGCAGCAGTGGGCGTAACTTTAAATAATGACTTCAAGCAAGGCGTGACTAGATTCAAACCCAAAAGAATATAATCGTTGACTCATCAAAATAACGCCTCCGCCTTAGTCACGTTTCAAGAATAACACGCCTTTACCAGAGGCGTTACTCAAAAACAGCAATGATGACTTCTCTCACATCAATCAACGCCCATTCAATGCGTCTGACGACGGTTATGGTTCCCCATGCAAAATAAATTAACGCCTTAATCATCGTCGTCAATTTTCAGAAAACGCCCAATTCTTCACCGTGAATTCAATTATAAACGCCTTTTCTTAGGGCGTGTCTTCATTTCGAAACCCAAAAGCCATCAGGCCCCTTCTCCTTCCTCCTTCGTTCTCATTTCCCCCTTTCTCTGCAAACCCTAACCGAAGCCAACCCCCAAATCCTCTCTCTCGTTCTCTTCCCTCACTCTCTCCATCTCGCTCAAACTCACTCCCCCTAAACCCTAACCATGGCCAAACGCCAAAGAGTTAGCGCCCCTGATATTGTTGACCTTGACACCTCCCACGCCCAAGAGGAAGAACCTTCCGTGGAGGAGCTCGCCGTCGTGGCTTTCGAAGAAGAGGCGGCGACGGCCGGCGGCGACGAGGCCGACGGAGCAACAGCAGATGCAGAAGATGCAGACGGTGGAGAAGAAGAAGGAGAAGAAGAAGAAGAAGAAGAAGGAGGACCGCCGCGCACGGCGGCGGTCGCTCCCCGGGGCCAACTCCGGCGGCCCAGACGGCCACTGCCATGGCCACAACCCCAGAAACACAAGAAGGTTGGTTCCCCCTTCCCCAAAACCATTTTTTTTTATTTTATTCACATTTTTCTTGATTTTCCATAGCCCTCGGGCACGAAATCTGCAACTCAGAAAAAACACGCCCCCCCTCGGGGCGTTACTCTCAAACGAAACGCCCTTATTGAGGGCGTAAATTACTTTTAATTTTCGAAAATCAATTAACCTTCATGAAGAACACCTTTCAGCATGTCGTTTCTTAAAACTTTGATTTTTCATCAATTCCATGCTCATTAAACAATTTCCAAAAAAGATTTTCATGAATTATTTCGTATGCTATTAGCTATTTCATTTTCTGTTAGATTAAGAAACCCATGCCCACCAGTAGGGCGTTAATTCAACAAGAGACGCCCAAACCAGAGGGCGTCGCTTCATTCATTAACCACTAACCACCAATAGGAAAACGCCCTACCACAGGGCGTGAATTCAAAAAGAAACACCCAGGACACAGGCGTGATAAAGATGAAAACCGCCCTTATCCAGACGTTACATTAATGTACGTTTTAGAAAAATGCCCCCCATAGGGGCGTGAATTTATCAAGAAACGACCTGAGGGTGGCCGTGAATTCCAAAATGCTAAAATTCAATATTTAGCCCAAATCAACTGTAATTCCTCATGGATATTCAAACAATTAGAAAAATAATTCTCTTTTAATGCATGTAGGGGCTGATGAGGACCCGTATCTCATGGGTTATGGTCTGGGCAGCATACCAGGGTCTCCCCGACTTCCAGAGGGTTAGAGTAGAGGCCATGGGATTTGGGGCTTTTCTATCCATTGAGCCTTTTAGACCTGACCTAGCACTGATCCAGGTTCTGAGGGAGAGATGGGATAGGGTTAGCCGGACTTTTCTGATGCCCTGGGGGCATATGGTTCCTAGTTTAGAGGATGTAGTCAGGATCACAGGTTTACGGGTAGATGGTGAGGCCGTGAGTGGGTTCACCTATTCTGACTATACGGAGATGGCCCAGAGGCTACTAGGGCTCGAGATGGTTTATGCGGTGCCTAGCGAGTGTAGGACCATCTTCCGTACGGACCTGACTACGGTGATGGGTCTAGGAGATGCCAGGCATAGGTCGGGGGAGACCTTAGGTGAGTTTGCACAGCGGCTGACCGACGGGGTGAGAGCGGCATGCTGCCAGGACCCGACTGACCATGAGAGAGCGGACCGAGACCTGAGGAGGTTCCTGCTGCTGCTGCTCGGGAGATTATTGCTGGGGACGAAGGCCGACGTCATCAACTGCCGCTTCTTGAGCATCCTCGAGGATCTGGAGGCGGTTGGCACTTACGCTTGGGGAGCGGCCCTGCTGGCGCATTTGATGGCCGATCTGTCCACGGGGACAGGCCGGGAGACGACCGTCAGTGGCTTCTCACCTTTTCTTCAGGTATGCAATCTCTCATTTCTTTTCTTTTCTTTTCTTTTTCTTCTTATTATAATGCATGTGAATGCTGTACTAATGCAATGCATGGGTGCAGGTGTGGAGCCACCTATACATGCCGATGGGGCGCGTCGACCCACGGCCAGGAGCTGAGGGATCCTTCCCTCTGGCGCGACGCTGGTTGCCAGTCGTATTTGGTGCCCCACTCGACTACGAGTTGTGGGTTCTACGGAGAGAGTTCCGCGACTTCCCTCCCTCGCTGGTATGTATGAATGAATGATATGCATTTCTTTTTGTAGTGTTTATTTGAATTGATTATGATGAAATGATAATGATGCGTGTTCATGAATGCAGGTGCAGTGGAGACCATATGAGGGGATGACAGATGAGGGCCAGCCTTGGGTCGTATTGGGGCGACCTCGCTTCGGGCGTGAGCTGTGGCTACACTGCTTGAGCGAGATTGAGCCGTTACGGCTTCGGCTGGTGATGAGGACCCTGGGCCTGCCCCAGGAGTGGATCGAGGTCGGAGAGCCTCGAGGGATTGGCAAGAAGACCCGCGGTCGCACCAAGACGACCGACTGGAGGGTGCGATTCGAGGAGCAGTACGCCGACTGGCAGCGAGGCGGGACCATAGTCGTTTCCCACGTGACTGACAGCTCCGAGTACCTCCGGCGCTACTGGGAGGTTCACGCCGGCAGACCTCAGATGAGGGTCTTAGGGGTACGTATGAATGCAATTATCTCTAAATGCTTATGCTTATATATGTCTATTATGCAACTAATATGTAATGAATGCAGGATGCGCGAGACATCGCGACGATGGATGCACAGGCCCACCTCCACAGCCTGGAGGACCAGCTAGCTGCCACACGGGCAGACCTGGAGACCCTGGTGAGTGTTTAAATTATTCCTATATGCAAATGAATTCTTGTTGAATTAATGATTAGCCACTGACGGTTTTAATGAATGCAGCGCGCCCAGCAGGGAGCAGTGAGGAGAGATCCGGGGGAGGCTTCCAGCTCGAGGGGGCCTAGTGCAGAGGTGACTGCACTGACGGAGCAGCTGGCTGGTGCGATAGCGTGAGCCGAGGTGGCGGAGCGTGACCTTGCTTCACGGGTAAATTCTGAACTCGAAACCTCATTCAAATAATGATTAGATATAAATTGTGCACTGATAAAAATTCATTTTTACAGACT